>JAPMLY010000003.1:317500-437500 GCA_026401115.1 Tetraselmis chui
AACGCTAAACCCTAAAATCAAGCCCCTCCTATTCCCTCCTTTAGCGAAGAAGCCAATGAGCGCGGCTGGCTACAACAATGACCTTTCTCTGAACACACGAAGGCAGTCAACCCGGCGAAGCTGGTCTGCTCTAACAGCTGCACTTGCCGACCTCACTTCGCACTCCTCTCCTTTCAACGTCCAAACACGGCAGTGGGCTGAAGACGCTAAATCCAAGGCATCTAACCTAAATCATACACTGCACTGTACCACAACACAACGGCGCTGCTCGAACTGGATAGACGTCCAAGCACACCATGTTCATTTTTAACGTATTCAATCCTACCATATCTATTTGCTAAACTGTGTACATATGTGTGTTTGTCTCTATCCGTCTTTTTGTATAGAGCTCTATGTATATCTCTCTATGTATATATATATGTGTGTGTGTGTGTGTGTGTGTGTGTGTGTGTGTGTGTTGGGAGGGTGAGAGAAGCGTCATCCATTTCGAATGGGAGAAGCGTCATCCATTTCTTTTTTGTTTATCAAGCGCAGTCAGCGATAGATTGTATTCATCTCAATTAATAATAACCTAAAAAACATTTCCAATCGATTCGTCGGATATGTCACATCCGCAAAACACAATTCGATTCGTTGTTGGAATAATTTTGTACGGGGCGAACGCGCCTGCTTCGTCCAAATGTCGACCGCCAGCGGGCCGTGCTCCAGGCCGGCGCACGCCACGTGCTGTGTGAGCTCCGCCAGCTTCCCTTCCACCACCCGTCGCTCGCCCCACGTGTCTGTGAGTCGGTAGGGAGAGGCCGCGCTGGTGATGGGCTCCACATACAGCGGCGTCCCCGTCATGCTGCCCCCCACCAGAGTCTGACGTGGGCAGACAGACGTACAGGGTCAGTACTTTCAGACAGTACATTTGCAAAAGACTGAAACACATTACCGTACATACGTACAACACAAATTTATTTTACTTCCGGCATTGGATTGGTCAAAATGATCCTCGATTACGGGCTGCTCGTCGATTATATATATAATTTTAAATACGGCCAGCACGTACCCGTACCTTTATCCAAAGATCAATCGATTTTCCTTAATTTCGGCGATGTTCGGAAAAGACATATATACGTGGCATTATTTTATAGTGTGGGTTTGAGGGAAGTGAGGGCTGAAGCTGCCATGCATTTAAGGCCGGCTCTTAGGTGAACTTTGCCACCATCCGTGAAAGATGAGATGCTGAAGCTGCCATGCATGCTTCTAAACTACGGATGTACGATCACGAGCTGCTCAAGGTGGATCGTTTGTGGCAACGACAAACTATCCAAAAATCAAATAGTAATAAGAATTCAGGTGGCAATTCAGATGATATTATCAAGCCGGAGTATCTGTCTCAAATAATGCAGCTGGCGGTGGATTTGTGTGACAAGAAGCACTATGTACAGACACGAGGGCAAGGGAAGGGGGGGCGACCAAGAGGGCAAGAATGACAAGAGGGTCACGGGGTCCAACACACGGCGCAGGGAAGCATTATATTATGCAGTTCTTTACTGTGGATATTTTGTTTGTCAGATTATTAAGGCCTGTCAGAACCGTACATACTCTCAACCCAAACATTACTGGACCTGGTTGCGCCGAGATTCCGTAAACCCCCAAATTACCCGATAAGTTTGGTTATTCACATATTTTTGAATTTAAATAAGCAGCTCTAAAATCCAAAAATATACGGGAAATATATATACGTCGTCGAGATTTAGGGTAAAAGTACACCCAAAGACAAATATGTGAATGTGCGGACGTGATTACAAGTTTATCAACCGTTATTTGTTCACCTGGGCAGCGACGGCACTCGTGGCCTCCACACCCGCTGCCCCGCCACTGCCGTCGGGACCCTGCGCCGCGGGACGGTAGCCCCACCCGAGCCGCGTGCGCCCAGATTGCCGTGGAAACTGGACCATGTCCAGCAGCAGCCACCCGTGACGGGGCACCTCGGGGATGCTCAGCCCCAGCGCCGCGTCGCAGCCCACCTGTTCCCGCACACAAAGTACAATGCAGAGTTCATGACACCCCCGAGTTCTCAAAGTTGAGAGTTTGCTTACAAGTGAAATGAAATAAAATAAAATAAGATTTGCGTATAGATATGTCTTTGGTATAAAAAAAGCGGCCTGTTGATAGAAGTACTATTAGCAATTGCCCATCCACGACATTGATTAATAATAACAGTGTCCCCTTTCACATTTGTTAGAATGCATACAAACGGCGCGTCGCAAGTCCAAACTCCAAAAACTCCCAACTTTTTTCTGCCCGAAAATGTGTTACACATATTGCCAATAGCAAAATCCTGCCCAGTTTAAGGCTGTTGCTCCAATTATAGTGCCTTCTCCCGGTAAAATAGCGGCGAAGCGCCCCTTTATTTTCAAATTCAATCTTGATAATCAATGATGACGTAAAGATAGTTTGTAAGTAAATGTGTTGTACTGCAAAATAGGCACGGGCGGCCAGAAGCGCGACCTTCCAAAGATTTTTCCACCAGGTGACGCTCTCGTGCGTCAGCTTCTCGCCCGGCGCCGGCGGGTACATGCTGCTGAAGGCCGCTGGGCTGGCCTCCTCGAGAGCCGAGGGCGGCACCACCCACGTGACGTTGTGGATGTTCATGTGGAGCGGAGGCGGCGTGGAGGCCAGCAGCACCCCGCCCCCCGCTTCCTGTACACGTGGCAGCACACCACAGCCAAACAAGACGCTGGCACATCAGCCCTCATCCGGCCACACCTCGTCGGAGGAAACAAAGCGGACGGCCGTTAATCCAGTTTACATAAATAACAATGGCCAAGCAAAGATCGGATTTATTTTTATGTAAGTAAAACTCTTCGAACTTGCAACGGAGATAGATAACAAAGGTGAGTTTTGCCAGGATTACAAAAAAGGATGCAAACGAGCATTGCACGACTCACTGTCTGGTCGTCGACATCTCGCCGTGTTTATTGTTGTTGTTATATAGGTCATTGCTTACAAGAAGAACAAGATTTATTGTTTATTGTTGTTGTTGTCGTTAATTATTTCATTTGCAACTTCGTATTTCTGTCTTCTTGATGTCTCATAAATTGTTTACAAAATGTTAACACTCTCCCACGGGCACCAAAAAATTGAAATCAAACCCAATTAAGGGACACGGCGCGACATACTCCCTCCCGATTTTTATTAACGCCCATTCACAAAAACATGTGAATTGGTTACAAATACCAATGCAATATCCAATAATTTTAGTAAATTAAATTACACCAGGCAGAACAAGATATATAACAAATTTGTCAATATAATACACGAACAACTTATTTGGTGTCATTGCTTCCAATTGGATCAACCCGCGCGACAGGGGCCCATATCACCTGCCCAGCGACGGCTCCCCGCCTGGCGGGGGACGGGGATGCGTCGTACATACGGTTGGCCTGTTCCGCGAGCAGCAGCTGGGCGTAGTTGCGCTCCGCGGCGACCTCCATGTTGAGGGCGTAGGTGCCGGTGAGGGAGGTGGCGTGCACGAGCCAGGGCGGCAGACCCATACGTGACAGGCAGCCCCGCCACAGCAGCGGGTGCGCCGCTCGACGGAGGATGTGAAGGTTGTAGGCGTCAATTTGTCGCGGAACCATCAGAGCTGCTGCGTCCACCTGGGAGTGCGCGCGCAACCGCACGCCAAAGCTCAGCTGCAGCGGCAAAGCCCATTCGCAATGAAATCCCATGGCGTAGAAAATGAAGATAAAACAACGACAAATACCCAAGATTAATACTAATACTGCAGGCGTGAAAAAAAATCGGCGAAACAGCAAATCAAATTTGTCCGCATGCATTTCAAAACGCGAACAAATTCACTTTATGTACAAATATAAAATTTGCAATGCCCGTTACTTGTTATAAGCAACGAGGGTAGACTCGCGGTTGAGGCGGCGATGGGAGGCAAAGGGGAGCAGTGCAACAAGGGGCGCGGTGGCGGCGGCGGTTGGGTCGCCATTCACCTGGTGCTTGAGGCTGAGTGGGAAGCGGCGCAGCGCCTCCACAATTTGTGGCAGTGTGAAGAAACATTCGGCGCACAAGACGCGCAGCCAACTGATGAGCCACTCGGTGGACACGCCGTCCGGGCCATACATTACCCACAGCTCGCAAAACTGGCGGTCCGAGATGGCGAGGCTGTCCCAACTCGCTGTCAGCGGCGCGGACTCGAGCGCCTTGAGTCGTCCGAACAACAACAATGCGTCCACACTCGTTCCGTACTCCTCCGCCGCCGCATCTGCAGCCGCCCTCGGCCCCGACAGCCCTCCCGCACCCTGCGCACCCACATGCCCATCAACGCATGACACCGACGTCACCCAACGCTGCGCCCTCATCACACTCCAAAGCCTCGCTTCTTATTCTTTTACCTCATGATATCGATTTATATATGTAATACACGAAGGATTTTGTTGCTTGTAATTCTATTTTCCTCTACGCGCCATGTCATTGACACGCCAAGATATTGCATTCAATTCTGCTCACTCGCTTACAAACACCAACGTGCGGAGAAAAGCGAGCAAATCAATTGTGAAGGTGAGAATGGAATCAAAAGCAGGGGAACAAAAAATGAGTCGAACATACGAAGTATGAACAATTAGCGTCGATTCTAAAACCCTAAACTAGGAACCTCGACCTCATATTATATCAACCCGTTGCGCACCTTGTCTTATCATTTTGTCAATCGAAAACAAAAGGGGGCAATTATCTGAATTCGTTGCATGAATTCCCTCATCACTGCGAGTGTCGCTATATTTGCTTGCATTTGCTTATTTAATCGAACAAAAGAAAGCGATATGGGTGAAGCAATATGGTGTCAACGTGCCTCTTCAACCGTTTCCCCTTTCGAGTCGGATTTGCTCGGCTCGCCCGCCACATCTTCCGAATTGTGATGCTGCAGGTCGCCAAAGCCGAGGTCCATCATCGCCAACCACGGCGACCGCTTCTGCTCCACCTGCCGTCGCATCAACGCCTGCCGACCCCACACACCAAAACATAACACGACGTTAAGAAATATCACATAATAACACGAAAACATAGAACCAAAAACGCCATCGAACTTTCGAAGCTGTCGAGCAAAACAACGAGTTCCACGGCTCACCCGTTTGACGCTCTTATGGTAGTCGCGCGCTTTGCCGCCCTCATCGCCCGCCTCGGGAGCAACTCGTCGGTCGGTCGAGATCGCGATCATCGTTTTTGTGGGCTGCGCATGAAATTGGTCGTTTCCGCTCGCGGTCGGCATGTTGTCGACGGCAGGTGATGTGCTACGGCTGTGTCGCAGCGGGGTCGCGATGGGAGTCATGGGCACCGCCGGCGGCAGCGGCATTGAATTGTTGGCGGCGGTCATCGAGCCGGTATATACCGCAGCAGGTGACATCGATCGTCGCGGGAGTCGCCCCATTTCTGCGATTGTCGGAAATTTGAGCTCGATCGGGTTCCTGGCTTGCGCGTCGCCTGTGGGTCGCCGCCCTGTCGCATCGAACGCCATTCCCTGAAGCAGCCCGCGCCTGACAAAATACATAGTCGACATGGTCAGAAGATTCATGCCGTCGCGCGCGACATAAACGGACATTCTGGGACAGAGAAAACGACAGTGTTGTGTGCTTTGCCGCAAAAGTCTGTTTTACCATTTTGAAAACGTAAGTAATGCCCATTCAAATTAGGTTAACAATTTTGGATATTTGATGCCGATTTATTTGAACTCAACGCACCGCATTAACAAACGGACCACAAGACTTCAGACCATAGGCAGCGCGCTCACGAATAAGGACACGACATATAGCAAACCCTGCATCACTGTGTGGTGTGTGTTTTAGTCAGTCCGATTTCGACACTGTTCATTCGCTTGTGCCGTGAATGAAACAACTCGACCCTTATCATCTGCACATATATAGCATATACTTTTGGTGTGAGTAACAAGTTATTATCGCTCGTAATTTTACTTCGTCCCGCTGTCTATCTTGGCAATCTTAGTCAAAGAGGGTCCAGTGAAGTTCTGCACCATGTACAGCCACAGTGCGTGTAGCTATGGCAGGGTCGCGGTAGAAAACACATACCGCATCGGTGCTGGCAGCACCACTCCGGTGTCCATCGCGAGAGAGTAGCCGGGCTCGCCGCCGTCTTGCAACCCTTCCATCCACGGCGCCTCGATTAAGGCAGATCGACGACGAAGCCGATCAGAGGCCGGCACAGACACACTCGCTGTGTTGCGTTCAGCGCGGGGCCGCAGCTCTCTCGTCTTCGCCCGCGGCGTTGCTTCGTCGTGAGCGGATTCGGTCGCATCGGAAGCGTCCGCAGTTTCCTCCGTCGCGACACTGCCCCCGTCCGAAATAAGCGATGACGCGTCGTCGTTGTCGGAGTCGGCGGATTGCGTTGGGCCCATCAGTCGAGGCAGCTGATGCAGCGATGGCGACTCGGACATCGTCAGCAAGGACGAGTCGGAGAAGTCCAACTCGCGCAGTCCGCTGCGCGCGAGAGTGTCCGACGTCGTCGAGAGGTGACGGCAACAAAGGCGGGAACTGAGTCGCTCGCGCGTACTTAGTGAGAAATATCTCATAGGACTGTACAATTTACCAGTTATTGTACTAGTGTTAAGTACAGTGATATTCAATTAGTCCGCAAAGGAACGGCGGTGTGTCAGTGGCATGCAAGACGAGTCGGCTGTTCGCACCGATTGTCCAAGTAGCCATGGATGATGGTGCGCGCGCCAGTGGAAGACAAGGGGTTGGCGCGGCAGAAAAAGCTGCGGAGATTGGTGCACGTAGCGAGCATTTCGGAGATGGCGGGCGCTCCGGCGGCGTCGACCTCGCAGTGGCTGATGTCGAGGCAGCAGAGCGAGTTGCTGGCGGCGACGCCCTCCGCCACGCGCGCTGCGCCTTCCCCGTGCAGCGCGCATCCCTGCAGGTCCAACTCCTGCAGCCGTCCCCCGACGACGGCATGACCGAACCACGGAAACCCGCCGGAAACGTTTAAATGAAGCAAACCATCGCTCGAGTGATATTGCACAAACAGCACATTGATGGTACTTTGCACCGCAGATAGTAGGAAACATCGGAAATGTATCAATCGGTTCTAAATTCCTATTAATATTTGTTTGTATATTATCAAGAAAAACAAAAGAAATCTTTATATAAGTAATGCAAGGCAATGTTGATTTGTAACCGCGCAAAATCCTTAAGTCATTTATATTGATATGATCCAGCGTCAATGTGAAATGTCCAGAATAAGAATTGCAACAAAAACATGTCCACAGCGCATAAATGTTGGAAACACAACAGATGCTTTCCGATACAGGAAAAACATTCAGAACTTGTTTCAATTGGTGCAAAACATTCGTATTTGCAATCATGCCAGACAGACAAACATTTCCAAAATTGTGAACGAAATCTTTGCGAAATGAAAACTCCCTATTTTCTGACATATGAAAACTCCCTATTTTTCTGACTTAGATTATGAACTGATTACAAGAAGCCCAACAATTCCGACTTGACCTATGCCATCTTCTTTTGGTGATGTTCTACCAAACGAAACACATACAAAATTACAAAAGTACACTGAGTGCCGTCATGTCAAAGGCGCAGAAAAAAACACGCCGTCCACTGACAAAATACAAAAAATAAATTCAGTAAAATTTTAATTAGATGCAATACTCCGACAAAAGGAGCGCTCCACAATTTTGGCAGTAAGTTTTTGGAACCTTTTTCTGTCAAATGGCAAAGCCCTCTATTACCGCAGCTGCAAGTACAAGTACTACTAATACTCGTTGCCTGTGGGTACTTTAATACCACAAAAATGCACATTGTAAAAACATTTACAAAAAGTTTACGTAGTATATGTTGTGTTCCGGCTTTACCCTTAGGAAGCTGTTGGCGGCGAGGCCGTCGCGCAGCGCGGCGGTACCGCTGTCGCCTCGGAATCGGTTGTCCGCGGCCCAAAGCGTCTCGACTGTGGTGTTGAAGCACAGCAGGTGGCCAAGACTGCACGCACCGCCGTCAGACAGGCCGCATCGGCTGACGTCGAGGCAAGCGACGCGGCAGCAGTTGTGACCGAGCGCCTCCGCTAAAATGGCCGCCCCGCGGTTTCCCAATTTCTTGTTATTGGACAGCAACAGAGTCTGACGAGTCGCAAACACGTGCCAGACAAAAAGCTCAGACGCTGGGACGGAAGAAGATGAGTTTAATACTTGGGGAGTAGTGAAAGCGGCTGTAGGAAAACTAAGATTAATTTCAGGGTTCTTAATCATTAGGGTTTTGAGGAGGAGGATGGAGACGTACGTGTAGTTTGAGGTACTTTGGCTTGTTGGCGAGGAGGAGGCGCGCGAGTGACTGGCAGGCGGCCCAGCCCAAGCCGCAGTTGCTGAGGTTGAGCTGCACCAGTGCGGGGGCATCATGCGCGAAGAGGCCGTCCACCAAATCCGCCACGCCCGCGTCCCCTGCGGCGCGCCGCGACGAAACGCCAAAAAACTAGGTTGGTATCGGCAAAATCATTTTGTAAATAAGATTACAAAGTATGTCTACGAGTGAAAGCGAGTGAAGTAATAGTGAATGGATTACAAGAAGAAAATTAGAAGCAATAGTAGGGAATACATTAACGTGTATGAAATGTATCAAAAATTCAAGACATGGTAATGGCAAACACATCAGAACAGTGCGAGATACACATTTATAATGGAAATGCGATCTTTCAAAGTCAATGCTGACGTATATACAAAGAAAATTTAACGAGTTAACAAGAATCATTTTAGAGCAACGCTAATCAACTTTTCTCATTTCCTATATCACAATAGGAAAGAAATTGCCAACTTATCTGTCAAAATGTATTGCACAAAACAAAAAGTGATACCATTTCATATCACGATAGGAAAAAAAAACCATAACTTGCGTATCAAAATGTTTTATGTCTTGGAATAAACGCTCAAAAGCGGTTAACAATTAAGTCGCAAAATCCCCCGGCAGCCGCTCACCGAGCGGGTTGTCAGTGAGGTCCAGTGTCCGGATTTGTTGCAGCAGCGGCAGCGACCCCTTCAGCAGCTTGGCCGTCATGCCACTCACTCCGCTGTGCGGCAGCCTCAGCGCGTCGCCCTTCACGTACCGTCGCAAATCATTGGCGGTGCTATCCAGCTGGCGACGGAGCTGCGCACATATAACATTAATCAAGCAAATTCAGTGAACAAGAAAAACTCTGATGAACAAGACAAGCCTGATGTACCTCGGTACATGGATTTTTTCTTTCCTCGAACAGTGTTATACCAATTTTCAAGTATTTAGCTATCAAAGTGGTAACTATTAATAAAATAGCAAAGGCCGAATACGCCACGAATAAACAGTGAGTTAATTTCAACACTGCTTCATTGAAAAATTGCGAGAACTGAATGGCGAGATCGAGGAATTAGGGTTTCGCGGGGTTCGGCAGCACCTGTCGGTATATCGGCACCGCCATGAGGTCGGACCGCATCCACTCCGGCGTGCCATCCTCCTCGCCTTCGTCCCGCGCCAAGTACACAACGGACGGGTCCGCACGCGGGAACTTGCTGGCCACCACACTGCCAGCCCGACACATGCTTAACTCAGCGGCCGATTAAAAATCTGACTGCGTCGCTCAGCAACGAGTTCCGTCATCAAACGACGACCCGCAAACACATATATCCTGTGAGTATTGACCTTAGTTGGCGATATGCTAGTTCATTAGTCGTGCGTTACGCAAGTCGTGAATGTTCCATGGATAGTATGCAACGATGTTACGGTGGTGTCGTAGGTAATCATTCTCACCTGTAGCGCCACGCGGGGTCGTGGACGGACAGAAATTTCAGAGCGTTTGGCTCATCCGGCAGCGCGAAGCTGACCGCTGATCCCGCGCGAATGGGCGGCGTGATGCCCTTACCCTCGGTTGAGTCATCAGTCGCAAGCGCCGAAGCCCTCTTCGGAGGCGGTTTCGGTTTACGAACAGTCGCCGAGGACTCACGCTCCGCCGTGCCACGCTCGTCGCCCGTCGTGTTCTTTCCCTTCTGCGAGACGGAGCTTCTCGTCAATACAGTCGGCAGGGCAAAATATATACATCGATAGGCCGTGTCCAAAGTTCACATAGTAATAAACAACAAAGAAGCGCGCTTCCTGCGAACGCAACCAAGACGCATCGACATTGATGGGTGTGGAGGCAGCAGATTGGCTGTAAATGCTCAATGCTGCCTCGTCGGCATTTTGAGCTATTAACTTGGTTGCCACATTAGTAGCCGCGTATTCCTGCTACTATATATCGCGAAGATATATTTCCATTTACGAGAGATTGAAACCGAAGTGAGGGCACCTGTATCATATGTATGGGAGTATAATGGACAAAAGTTTGTTTAGCAAACGGCCAGGATTATGCGAGCGCACCTTCGACGGCGAGGCCGAGTTTTTGCGGCTCGTGGACTCCGCTTCCATGGCGATGGCAATGGCCTGCTGCTCCTGGTCGGCGAAACTGTTTCGCAAGCGGTGAAGGCGTTCGATATTGGACAGCAGTTCGTTCTCCGGTTTCAAAGGGAGGTGGTTCGGAAACGCCTTCTCCGCCGCGACACGGTCGAGGAAGTCAGACGGCATCAACGTGGCGGCGGGTCCCGACGGTGACGATAATAATGGCTGCTCCTCGTGATTGTAGCTCGGAGGGCGACCGTCTGTGACATTCATCAAGGACGGCACGCCCACAGGGGCGACGAAGGGTTGCCACGACCCTGGCTGCTGCTCGCGTAGTTCATTCAGCATTGTGCTCGATCCGCGCCGATAACCTCCGGGAGTGTTATTTTCTTTCGACAAACGTTTCTTGTCTTTGGGTGGCGATCGTTTCCTCGGAGGACTGGAGCGCATCGGAGGGCGGCCCATCGACACGATCTGTCCGGAGCCGCCGTCGCGGACGAAGGGGCCCGGGAGAAGGTGAAGTGGCGATGATGTCGTCTCGCCGTCGTTGGTCGTGGTAGTCGCCGGATTATCAATGGCATCGTCGTCCTCGCTACGGGGTGATGATGGGATGACACGTAGACTACTGCGCGCTTCCTGCATTATTGACAACAGCTGTTGCCCACCATCTCGCCACCTGGCGCTATGCTGCGACGACGACGACGACCAGTCACGTCGTGGCGCCCGCCTGCTGGCGGCATCGGAGGGATGCGGCGTCGAACCAGCGTCCCATAGCTCATTACCGGACGACTGATGCGGTTCGGACTCCGACAGCGGTGGCAGCCCTCGGTGTGACGTACCCATACTCCGTCCGCCGCTCCGAGTATTGCGTTTCGGTGACGGCAACGGCTGCCCCAGAGCGCCCATATTCTTTATCGACGAGCTAAACGCGGGTGTTGCTGATGGTGTGACCAGAAAATCGTCATCACGGTAACGCGATAGGGTAGCGATCGCTGCGGTGGCGGCCACCTCCACAATGTCATCCTCCTCCATCTCCTCCTGTCGGTCCGTACGTAGTGGTTAGTTCGGGGGAGGGGGGGGGGGGGGGGGGGGGGGGGGGGGGGGGGGGGGGGGGGGGCTTATCAGAGTAAGTCTCTTGTGAGAGCGACTCGATAACACGATTTGGTTGCACCTCTCAGATTGTTTGTGAAGGCGATGCGACAGTAATATAAGTTACATGTATTCGATAACTTGTCAATGACAGTCACTAACTAACATAATGTAAGTTTATCCAAAATAACTACGATACCATGCTGAGTGTAATGCACAAGACGTAAGCTATAAATGAAGTCAAGCTTAATGATATCAATTCTATATGTGTATGTGTGTAGATATGCTATATCGAATGAGTGCAGTCGAGGACGATTGCACACCTCCTCGATGAGTTGCTTGATGAGCAGCTCCGTCGGTGCCCTCTGCAGCCGAGCCTCGCGCGGGACGCGAGTAGCCGCAACAGCAGCCTCTCGAGTCTGACGTTGCCTTTCCCGCCACGCCTCTGGGTTGGCCTTCACATTCAATCAGACAGGCCGAAAAAGCGTCATCAACGACATTACATGAAGTTGTATATATTCGTTCTACGCGCGAACAGAACAATGAATGCAATAACACGTCCTAAATATACAAGCATTTGCGCGCGCACACACACACACACACACACACACACACATACACACACACACGCGCGCGCGCATATACTGCCCACACACGCACAAAAATTCAAGTATGTGCACACACCAACACCCCGCACACGCACACACCCCGCCACGCCACATATATCCCACGCACGCCTACCCAAACACACAAATTCATCTCACGAACAAAGTCACACGCGCAATCTCCTCAAACACGTATACGCAACGACCGCACAACACACACACACACACACACACACACACACACACACACACACACACACACCAATACACACACACCTATCTCTGCTTTCCCTAGGCCGTACATAGACACACATTTACACACTGACACATAAACACATTCACACACACACACGCCTAACCTCACATACACACTCACTCACGCACACTCACATACACACACACACGCACACACACATATGCGCACACTAACACACACACACACACACACACACTTACACGCACACTCACCCACACACACTCACACGTACACACACCCACTCACACTCACACACACACGCACACACTCACACACACACACACACACACACACACACACACACACACGCACACTCACACACACTTACTCACTCACTCCCACACGCACGCACGCATGTATATACACATGCACACACATACACTCACTCACACGCACAATTACTCATTCACGCACGCTCGCACGCACGCATACACATACGCACATACACATACCCACACGCATACTTATATACTCACACACACACACACACACACACACACACACACACACACACACACACACACACACACACACACACACACACAAACACAACAAAAAAAACACTCAATCAGTCGCACACCTGCCCGCCGGGGCCATGCCTAGGTTATCGAGCTTCACCAATACGCTACCACTGTTGACTTTAGTAGACATTGACATCAGAGACAAACTGGCACCACCCCCCGCAGCGTACCTTGAACGCCAGCATTTCCTTCTTCACGCTGATGCACACGATGTCTTTGATACTGAAGGGCGCCTCCTCCATCGGATCTTGCAGCCTGTAAAGGACAGCAGCACACCTTGGCCACGTATCTACCGTAAACGGACAAGGGTACTGTACTTATGCTCATCAGGGGACCAGTTGCCTGTTCGTACTACTGGACGAGTGAATGCCCTCCTCGAAGGAATGGAGGTGAGCGCTCACCATTGCCCTGCAAGCTCTTCCAGGTTGGGGTGAAATTCAACGGAGCGATTTTGTCTCAGACAATAGTCACCGGCAGAGGAACAATCAGTGGTCTCCGACACCGCTCTGTGACGCCCCTCAAACGTCACATCAGCCCTCTCTGAGCCCGAACCCTTCACGCCATGCTGCCTGTGCTTGCTTTCCAACTCTACGCCGTGCTGAGAGATGCTGGAGCCGCGGCGTTCCATGTCCGCGTGCTGCTGCCTCTCCTGCATCGCCTCCCGCATCCTTCGGTTGAACAGCTCCGCTGCGTGTGTCTGCGCCGCAATGGTGTACCCATCCTTCCGGCTGCTCCCGTTGAAACGCCCACGCAGGCGCCCCGTCTCCTCCAACCGCTGAATCAAGTCATTCCTCACCAAACCCTCCGCATGACGCTGCACAAGCACAACAGACGCACAGCCGCACAGCGACCATCACACCAATGTCACTTACACCACCCACACCCCACCGTGCCACTGCTGCCAGCCATATGAAACACCACACATAGCAGCTTGCCTGCTTTGCCAGAGATTCGCTCTGCCTCAACACTGTTGACGTTGTTCGCCTCGACAATTGATCCCGTTTCCTGTTGCACAGCCATCACATGAACACGCACCGTCACCTCAACCCCAATGACGTGCGTAGTGCTTGCGATGGATGCAACGTAAATCACAAATGGGCTTCACGCATCCCTATGCTTTTCAAGAAGCACAAGTAAGGCCTCCTCATGGTGCTTGCCTGGCAGATATGGCAGGAAGGCTGACCCCAGACTCCTCCTGTTCAGACGTCTCCCCTGCACTGCCCCCCATCCTACTTTTGCTTCCACGACACTCCACCGTCGCTACCGATAATCACGCGGAGCCATCCCTCCGCCGCGCTCAGTCCGTTCCTCCATTCCAGGCTCGTCTGAATCAGCGGTAGCAGAGCCTGGAAGGATTCAACCGCGCATGCTTCCCATATGAGATAGGTATGTGTGGCGACGGCGAAGTAAGGGGGGGCGCGCTGAGAGACTGAGTCGAAACGAATCAATTGAAATGCGAAAATGTAACAAATAATGGTGAATTGACGCGTCGCCGGTCGTCTCGGGTGCGAACGTGACGGGTTTCGTGCCGAAAGCTATACTGCATTGAGAGGCCGTATGGTGTGGTAGACGGCTTGTATACTCTAGGCTGCGCGTGGGCCTTGTGGGAGACGATGGCAGCCGGGTGTTGGATGACTGTTGGTTGTGTTCCGACTCGGTACGGGCGCGACCTACCACGCGTACAGCCGGACAGCGAGGGCGCTGTTAACCCGTACTCCAACGCCACCGACGTCGGGTCCCTGACGCACGCTTTTGCCTGATATTCTCATACCTACCCCGGACCTCCAGCCCCGTCTCGCTAGTCTTACCTCGACGCGGCAGTGCTGACTGCAGACCGCTGGGGTGTGGGTAGTGCCGACCTGAGCTGGCCATGCCGCTGTCGTCGCTTATTCGCTCCGTCGCCGGCATGCCGAGTCGGTGTTTTATTTGTACGCGTGTGAATCGTTTACAAAATCAAATATAACAACATTCAAATAGTAATAGGGGGAGTAATATATGGCACAGTATAGAAAAAAGAGAAGGAGAAAGGAGAACACCGGAAGATAAGCCAGTAAGGGGAAGCGCAAGGACGTGAACGCGAGGGGGGGGTTTATTGGCCTTTCCCCCTTATTTCACCGACGAGACTTGAGTCAAACCGGACCTAGGTTTTTGGACTCCTTGCATGCCCATCACGCACGCACTTCGATCGACAAGTGCCCGACTTGCTTATGAGGTCGACACGCCCACGTGCGTAACAGTGGAGTAGACCGCGCATCGTGCACGTCTAACGACAACAATAGTGCGCATTGTAGACAAATGTACGGGGTAGACATGCTACTTTGTTTTTCATATTATTAGGATTGGTGTTATATTGTTAGCCAGATACAATATTATATAATATTGTTTTTACATCATGCAGTGTGAGCGGATTCGAGCATGTGGAATAGGAAGAATAGTTTGAGCCCCGGTTGACGCCAATATTGCACTCCTAAAAGAGCGGGCCATTAAACAACATTCGTGTAATGATATGGTGTGATTCAATTTTAATTTAAGTCTTATGGGGCGCCGGTGCGTCTTCGGCGCAGCGGCGGCGGCCCCGGAGGAGGCGGGTGCGCTCGCAAGCCCGTCCGCACCCACCCCAACTCCTCTTGGTGGGTCCTAGTAACCTATTGCCGTGCCATGCATGATAGGGGGCCCAAGGGGGGTGACCCCACAGCTGCGATCCGCGTGATGAATAGTTGTTGGGAAAGCCATGTATGGAGGGCTTACCAAAGTAAATGTCCACATGTGCATCGGTTTTGATATTGGTGTATTGGCATATCTTAAGGTCACCATTACTATGAGGAGTAAGCGTGTAGGGCCACGTCAAGACGCCAAAACGCCTTTGGGCGTTCGGCCTTGTGGAGTACCGGGTGTCGGGGAGTTGTCCATGCGCGACTTGAATGGCGAGTGCATCGGCAACGTTGCTATCCGCGGACTTGTTAGGTGCCTCAATTTTACAAACATATTTAGTGGAGCGTGATTTTAGTGTGTTTATGACAAATGCGGGAACTTAACGGTAAGTATGGTATCAGTAGCCCATGGGACATCGCATGGGCTTGAATGGGGTGCAAGGAGCAAGCGCTATCAGCAAGAAGGAATTCGCAATCTAATTGGACACGGGTGTCAAAGCAAGTTTGGCGCGGCTAATGGCGTGTGATGGCGGGTTGGGATGTGTTAATACTAAATCGCGGTGACGGTCGCGGGGTGACTTGTTGCACCTCCAAGTTGGGAGGAGCCTCTTTTTTAGAGCTGTCCGTTTTGACAAAGCCGGCGGGTCAGTTCCAAGCTAGGATATATTATGAGGGGGGCACATATTCGTTTAGTTCGTTCGGCATGGGGTGCGTGAGAGAGTTGGTGAGGTTGTGAGGGTGGTAGCACATGCCGGCAGAGTGGAGGTGTACGAGGTAAACTATTGCAGTAGCGGTGCGGAGAATTGCGAGAGGGAGAGGTGGGTGTCGTAGATGAACTCAAGGGTGTTGCTTAGCGCGATGTATTCGCGCGGCCTTTCAGTTTAGAGAAGTGCGTATAGCATGGATACTTAGCACGGTGCAGACTCGGGTGATTTGTCGGTCACATCGACGGGTTTGGCGACGAGGTAGATATCCATTTTCCATTTGGTGCCGACGGGTTCGGGGGTGTGTTGGTCGGGGGGGAAGAAAATTGTTAGCGTCGTTTCGAAAAATGTATCAATGTTGTGTGTAGGGGAGTGGATGTACTTCAGAGTTTTGTTTTGTGTGCGTTCCCATCGAGGAATGATGAGGAGTGCGGCATTGGGGATGAGGGGAGAAGTGTTGTGTCCGGTAATGATCGCGTGTTCCATCGCGTGGCGCATGCATTCGTGGTCATATTCCGGGTTGGCGATGTTAGTGCCTTGTCAGATGTGTGGAGCGTTGCTACCCCTTTATGAGAAGCCGATGAATTCTGGGTAATGGCCTAGGGCACCGCGCTTTTCTGGGCCTCCAAAGTGTGAGTTCACCGCCCTCCCGACCTTGATAGCGGAAAAGTCTCCATGTATATAGCGACCTAATACTAAGCTCGACGTTCACCTTCACGTACAACTCCACAACTAAAGCTATCTATATTTTCATCTATGCTTTTTCTAAAGAATGCAATTCTGCCCTCGAGATTCTTGATGACAAGGACACCTATGTATCACATGCAATGCCATGTTGTCCGAGTACGCATTGCGGATTCTAGATAAACACACGGTACGAAAGTACTTGTAATATTATCGACGATAGTCCAATAGTTACACAAAAAGTAAACAATGCGATGTGCTGAACGTGATGGAAAATATGTTGACTCAGTCGTCGCGTGATGCGCATCAGCCGCCGCGGTCGTCCACTCTCCGTCAACGGCGCGTCTTATTGTCGCACTTATTGCAGTTCCGCCGGTAGGCCAGCCAATACTTGCCTTGTGTCAATCGCTTCGTTGCGAACGAGTGCGTCCATTAGACTATCGACAACACATCGCTGCTATGCATTGGTCGACTACCTCCCATCACCGGATCGCACGGTTCCATCACGTATTTATAGCAATTCACTGCAGCTACACCTTTCCTTGATCATATGTATCAAAGATAGTACTAAGAGAATGTGCCTTATGAAGCACTTTATCAGAATATCGTCGCAATATGTTTCTTTAGGCTGTCGAATTGGCTCCGCATCACCCATCTTTCAGATGGCAGGCGACACTAGTGGTCGCTTAGCTTTGGCAGCAAAGAGACCTAGGCCGGACGATCAAAACGGTAAGCACCCGTAAGTATTGCTGTCTTCGACACTACGTTTTGCTGCCCGGTTGTTGTCGACTTTGACGTTGTTGTTATTGTTGTGAGAATTGCGCTGCTACTAGAGAGTACGAAGTATTTCTTTGTCATCGCTACAAACATCAGCCTACGGCGGGGGCCTTTGCTACTGGTCGATCGACGCATTTTGGACGATGCGACGATTGGAATGACGCAGTGGCTGGCTCATGGCGCGGCCGGTCGCGCGGTCGACAAGGCAGTCTCGCAGCCTCCCTCAGGAGCAACTCCCACCGCAGCCCCCATTTGGCAGATGATGACGGCGGATAACATCATGTTGATCTCGACGATGGAGGCTCTCGAGGACGACAATGCCAATCTTAAGGACGAAAGGTCTAGACTGAAGAAGTAGCTTACCCGGGAGCGCCATCAGCTGAGGGAGGAGAAGAAACTCCACGATCGGCTACTCACTGCGCATGCTTAGGTGAGCGCGGCAGGAGACAGTTAGCCGCCGCCGAGCATGTACAATTGTCGGAGAAGATTAAGGCCACCAACCGCACTCTAGAAGAAGCTCATAAGAGTTTAAAGAAGCTTGAAGATCAAATTTCTTCTCGCCCTACGGCTCCGGAGCGCAAGATTAATTTTGGTAGTCCGAGTCGCTGGACGATCGCGAAGGATGTCGACAATCTTGCGCAACTCTTCACTACCAACTTTAGTGACGACGGGACGAAGAGCATCGCCACCGATGAGGAGGGTGCAGAGACGACCGCCAACGAGGATAAAACAGCGTATCCTTTGAAGGCCCTCGGGGCGTTTCTGTGGAAGCATATACCGCATTTGCAAGTAAGAAGTATTCTTCCCGGGGGCGCACTTCGCAAGATCGAGACGGAAATCTCGGACTGCATCACGGAGCACTACGACGAGATTTCAGCGGACTTCTTCATGCACTCGAAGGTCACCACCGGGGGCTACCAGACCATCGTGAACCTCATCTCTTCGAAGCAAGGAGCGGAGAGCCTCGTTAGGGCAATGCTACCTTACGGCACAAAGCTCCCCAAGCTCAGGTCGACATGAGTGCTTCGGCGGAGGTTGGCGAAACTGAAGGAGGAGCTCGGCGTAGATACCCGACTGCACCACGCTGCGATGAGTGACGCGAAGGTTATTTTGACCACGCGCATTCGTTGGCTAGTGGCGAACAAGACAGAGTTCATCATTTCTCGGACTGCCAACAAGGTGCCGATTGAGCTGCTCGGTGACGCCTGCGGCATCTTTAAAAGAAGTAAGGTGCATGGGACGTCCATCATGTTGAAGACAATCTACAACACTTCCGGTCTACTAAAGCAAGCGTCAACAGTCGACAAGATTTTATACCGCCGGTGTGGAGTCAATACCGTCGAGAACTGCACGCTCTTGAGCTTTTTGGGGGTGGGGGACGACAAGTTCAAGCACATCGAGGAGAACCTACCGCCGATCGCAGCTGTGGTGTCGGAGCTCATGTCTGAAGAGGGCCTAGAGGTGGATGGAGTCAAGTACACTCTCAAAGTGACTTTTGGAGGTAAGCCGTAAGTCATGCGTCATAAATGTGTTTTTTTTCGTCTTAAATGCACATTATGGTGGTTTTTTGAAACTGTCATTAACGCAATGTTGTGATGGTATCAGGTATTTCACAAAAAACTTTCAGCCACACCCTTTAATGCTAAGTTTTGGTGTCCTACTGAGGTCACATGCCCCCTTGATGTATTCCTCCTTACATTTCATGTTTGCTCATACAAGTGTTATTTCTGTCGTACTAATTGCACATTATGGTACTTTTCTTGAAGTATCATTATAGCAATGTTGTGATGGTCTGAGATATTTTACAAAATCACATTCTCCCACACCCTTTCATGCTAATTTTGGGTGTCCTACTGAGGTCATGAGTTGTCACATTGCCCCTTGATGTATTCCCCCTTTCATTTAATGTTTGCTCATACAAGTGCTACTTCTGTCGTACTAATTGCACATTGTGGTGTTTTTTCCAAAAATGCCATTAAAGCAATGCTGTGATGGTCTGAGATATTTTACAGAATCACATTCAGTCACACCCTTTCACGCTTAGAGTTGGTATCCTACTGAGGTCATGAGTTGTTACATGGCCCCTTGATGATGTATTCCCCCTTTGATTTCCTGCTTGCTCATACACGTGTTATTTCTATCGTATTGATTGCTCATTATGGTATTTTTCAAAAAAATCATTAAAGCAATGCTGTGATGGTATGAGGCATTTTACATGAAAGCTTTAAGCCACACCCTTTAATGCTATGTGTTGGTGTTCTACTGAGGTCATGAGCTGTCATATGGCCCCTTGATGTATTCCTCCTTTCATTTCCTATTTGCTCATACAAGTATTATTTCTGTCGTATTAATTGCACACTATGGTGTTTTCCAAATAAAATGTCATTAAAGCAATTGTGACGAGTACAGTCCTGCAACAGTACATTGCAGGACATTGTACATGTACTCGTTACGGATATCAATTCGTGCTTTTCCACATGACGGACGTATACTCGTGGGTACGTCGCTACTGCAATATTGTAATGGTGCTGATGCTACAGTACGACCAGTACCTCCCGGTACGTACAGATATGCATAATTAATCTAACCAGCCAGATGACGCGCTAGAGCGAGCTCTCCAATGCAGAAGGAGCCGCGTCGTGAGACCCAATGCTAGGCAGGCCGCGTCTCGAGGCGGATGACGACGGTTGAGCAGCACTAACGCCTGACACGTAAGCATAGCTTGCAGGTGTGACTAGTCTGGGCTAAAACCTATTTAAGCCCAGTGCAGTAGAGGGAGGTGACAGAACCTTTTAACAATTCCTTTGTTCATTTACAACATCTACTGCCCAAGTACAGCAGTGAAACATCTTTCATCAATTGCCTCTCGACAACATCATTTTGCCATCTTGCAACAACAGAACTAGACAGACTAGAACAGATTTGTGCTAGCGTTTAGCTTTCAGAGGCTAACCGCCACACTGGTTTCGGAGCTCTTTGGTCGACGCACGCTTTCGTTGCTCGTTGATCTGCTCGACGTTGTTTGCTTGAGTTGAGATGGCTTCTCTCGGAGCTGGACATTACGTGGTTTTGGTAATTCACGTCGGAGGAACTAAATCGTCGGACTTAAAGTTGGTGTTTCAGCGTGAGCCTCGTTCTGGTAAAACTTGGTTTCCAGCTGGCTCTATCTTACCTAACGAAGAGCCTGTCGACGCTGCTATTCGCGAGTTACACGAGGAGACCGGTCTTGTTCTGACATCGGATGATTTGACGCTGTTGAGTGGTGAACCTGTTAACGTTACACTACCTCAAGGACGACAGCTTGTTTACGTGTACTCGGCATCTATTCCTGTCCTGTTTGCTACGAACAACTTACGTACACCTGCTCAGGTTGAGCAGGCTGTTTTGGAACAGTCGACAGTTAATCCGGATGGCACTTATGTCGTCCCGGAATCCATCAACATTGACGGTCTGACACTTACGCCGGCACAGACTGGGTTACTTCGTGCTAAGAAGCACAAGAGTGAATTACTTCACTTCGGTTACGTGGCTCAGTGGGAATCTTTCTATCGAGCAATGACACAACATGTTCCAGTCATGCATGACGACACGTCTATCCCGAGACAGTTCCACATGTACCCCCGGTTTACAACGATCGACTCTGGTTCTGTCTGGCTGCTGATTGTTGGACACATCAACCGAATGACTGGAGTGGGACCTACAGATTTACGAGTGGGAACGCCGATGCCTACCCACAACTTTGCTGGACTATCTGTGACTCTCACGGAGACTCAGCGTAAGGCTGCTATTACTTCACCGTACCAGAATGGTCAGGTACCTAATGTACTGGAGGATTGGCTTGAAGCACAGCCTCAGCGTTTTATTATGCTTGGAATTACGGCTAACTCGTACAATGCAGTGTTCTGGGTTACTTCACAGTTTTCTGGACACCTTGGTGGGTGGTGGTTGAACCGGAAAAATCAGCCTCCAATTCCATCTACGTACAACGAGCTTGTTGAGGAGTTACGCAAGTCGACGTTTCTTCCGAACATTCAGGACGACGCGATTAACGCTTTGATGAACTTTACGCAGAACAACACGATGAGTTACGCAATCTACACTAAACAGTACAACGACTACTTACGTCGGTCTCGTCAAAACCTGACAGCTGAGGTGCAGTGTGTACGCTTCATTAATGGCCTGGCAAACGATGCGCTCAAGAAACTGGCTAAGTCACACCGAGCTCAACTAGGATATCAGACTACGCTAGTGGAGCTGCAAAACTTTTTGAATAACGTCGTGACAGATTCGCCGGAACTAGGCAATGCGAGGTCTGCTGCTGGACCTTCCGCCCAGCCTACACGCAAGCGCAACCTTGATGACCCTCTCGAGGAAGCCTCTAACGTCTGGAAACGTAACAAAGGTGGCCGTGGACGTGGCCGCGGACGTGGACGTGGAGGTGGCAACAATGGTGGACGTGGTCAGACATCTGGTCGTGAAGATTTTAATTCGCTTGCAAATGCGATGACACCTGAGGAGCGCAAACGACACATGGACGAGGGACTTTGCTTCAAGTGCCACAAGAAGGGACACCGCTTGTTCCAATGCCCGGAGTTCAAAGGCAAGGCACCGATGCAACCTAAGAAGCAATGATGGTGGCAAGGCTGTTCTACAAATGAACTGGAGCAGCCGGCTACATCTACTGTTCATTCTGAGACACTGCTAGCGACAGAAATCGTCGATACACCTTCGGCATCTCCATCGACTACAGTTGCGACACCTGTAACACTAGTGGCAGGTCGTCGTCGTCAGATTAAGCAGAGACAGAGTCGTAAACCTGTAACCAGACGTTCAGTTGATTGGAAACTGGTTGACTCAGTCTTTGACTCTCTGCATGCACGATTCAACTTCACGTTGGAAGGATGTGCTGATGATGAAGGTCTGAACTCGCACGGTGACTTACCTCACTGTTCGCCGAGTGACTCGATTCTAGACAGAGATTTGACAGGAGAACGGGTGTTTATCAATCCACCCTGGGAGTTAGCTGAGCAAATTGCGCAGCATTTTGAGGATTGTCGTCGAACATCTCCGACATCTACGATGGCTGTATTTGTGCTACCAAAGTGGGCGAAATTTACTCAAGTGACTAAACACTGGAAACTTTATCAAGAATTCCCAGCAAGGACACAGCTTTTTACACGTCAGTCACTGGAGAACCGTGCACAACAGGAGGTGGTTGCTCCAGCCCCTTGGCCTGTACAGCTGTGGTTAGTCGACGCAGATTGTGCGTTTATCGACTCTTCAGAACCTACAGCACCTGATCAACCCGACTCGGTACTTGTACCAACAGACGACTCGGAACAGTCCATCGCTACGCTGCGACAATTTTCTTCGCCAGCTACAGCACTACTGACTGACCTCACGGAAGCTCGCCCGTTAATTCGAACTGAGCTGACTGTGAAAACTCCTGATGGCGGACACCACATTTCTGGATTAGTGGACTGCGCAGCGACGCTTGACTTTGTGTCAGAGGACTTTGTACGACGCTTTGCTTTACAGACTCGGAAGTCTGCAAGTAAGACTCCAGTTCGACTCGCTAATGGACAACGAGTGACTTCTTCGACAGTCTGTGACGTCACGTTTGAGCTAGCTCAACACGAATTTCAACGGACTTTTTACGTTCTACGTGATTTACGCACAGCTGATTTAATCCTGGGTTTACCATGGCTTGATGACGAACAAGCCTCTTTACAATTTGGTACAACCAGAATTTTTACACTGATGGACGGTACAGCTGTGGAGACTACACTCGAGGAACGACGCCCTGAGTGTCTGCTACTGTCATCTACGAAAGTTCAGAAACTCATGCGCAAGACGCGCCGCAGCAGGGGACGTCATGCTGATTTTTACGTCATCGAACTTACGTCAGCGGCTGAACAACAGACAGATTTCCATACTGGAGAGGAACTAACGGCAGAACAACGTGACAACTTCCGGTCGACACTCTTCGATGACTTCCCGGAGTTACTTCAACCTGTCGACTCTCCACCTGTAAGCCGACAGTGGGATCATCCCATTGAAACTACTGGCCCAATGCGACGTCAACGTCTGAACCGACTGTCACCGGCAGAGCGTGCGGAGCTTAATCGACAGCTCAAAGACGCAGTGGAAGCTGGTTTAATACGCCCCAGCTACAGTGAATTCGGCTCGCCAATTCTTTTTGTGCGGAAAGCTGATGGCTCACTACGTCTGTGCATTGACTACCGTGGCCTTAACGAGGTTACGCGTAAGGACGCCTACCCACTTCCGAGAGTGGATGACACACTGGACGAACTTAAGGACGCGAATTTTTACACACACCTCGACCTCGCTTCTGGATTCTGGCAAGTTCGAGTGCGTGATCAGGACGTTCACAAGACGGCTTTTCAGACCCCTGATGGCTTAATGGAATGGGTCGCCATGCCGTTTGGACTGTGCAATGCACCAGCAACATTTCAGAGGATGATGAACGACATTCTTCGCGACTTTTTACATAAGTTCGTGACAGTCTACCTGGATGACGTCTGTATCTACAGTCGAACTCTGGAAGAGCACCTGGAGCACCTACGTCTAGTGCTACAGCGATTCAAGGAGGAAGGGCTGAAATTACGCCTTAAGAAATGCTTTTTCGGATTGCAAGAAATGGAGTATCTGGGCTACACTGTGTCAGCCGGGAAAATTTCGGTTTCCACAAAGAAAGTCGAGGCCGTTGCAGACTGGCCAGTGCCCAAGACGCAGAAGGAGGTTCGCAGTTTCGTACAGTTCTGCAACTTCTATGCGAGATTTATACACCATTTTAGCGACCTTACGGCTCCATTGACGGACTTACTGCGGAAGTCCCAGCCACAGAAGGTTACGCTGACGCCTGCCTGTTTGGAAGCCTTCGAGACTCTCAAGTTACGGCTCATTTCCGCGCCATGCCTGATCCTTCCGGAGGTCGGCTCGGACGCGACGTTCACCGTGGCTACAGATGCTTCAACAGTGGGGATTGCAGCAGTCCTGTTGCAAGACCAAGGAGGCGGTCTTCAACCAGTCTCTTACTGGGCGCGTAAGCTGAATCCAGCTGAGCGTGGTAACACTTACTCTGCGTACGACTTAGAAGCTTTGGCCGTATGCGAAGCTGTCAAGCATTGGAGGTGCTATCTTGAAGGCTGTTCTAAGTTCCTTGTCGTAACAGACCACGACACACTGCGGCATCTGCTCAGGCAACCGAACAACAGGCTGAACAAGCGGCAAGCAAGATACCTGCGGGATTTGCAACCGTTTGTGGGCTCAATGACACTTGCATATCGCAAGGGAGCTCTGAACGAAGCCGACCCGTTAAGCCGGCGTCCAGACTTCGTACCTCAGGCCACAGTACCCTTATTTTGGGATGGCGAGGTTCCGTCAGATCGAGAATTACGACGGAAGTCCCAGCTGCTGTTTGAAGACGCACAGTTAAATTCACTGACTGTTAACGCGTTGCAGCTGAGCCCTGAGTTCGCTGATCTCATTCGCGAGGGGTTCTCACGAGATTCGTTTTATGGGGACGATGGTGAGTGGACAAGAGACAGCCGGATAGAAGCCAGAGATGGGTACTTTTGGCGTCTCAATCGCCTCTGTATTCCACAGAACTCTGAGCTCCGACTGAGATTGATCGCAGAGCTGCACGAAAGTTCGTCAGCCGGTCACAGAGGAGTTGCTAGCACTCTTGCTAAAGCACTCGACAGATTCTGGTGGAAACGAATCCGCCAAGATGTGAAAGATTTTTGTGAACGCTGCGTCGTGTGTCGACGAGCGAAGATTCGACCGCAGATGGCCGCGACTCTTTACCCATTGCCTGTTCCACCCAGACCGTGGCACACAGTTGGTCTTGACTACCTGACACACTTGCCTGAGAGCAACGGCTTTAACAGTGTGCTGATTGTAGTAGACCATCTAACTCGAATGGCCCATTTTCTGCCATGCACAGAGTCGATTACTGCCGAAGAAACTGCAACTTTGTTTTTACAGGGAGTCTACCGTTTACATGGACTGCCCCGTGTGCTAATCAGCGACCGCGACCCAAAATTTGTCAGCGCCTTCTGGCAGACACTTTGGAGACGCCTTGGAACGCGTTTGAACATGTCTACCAGCCGACACCCAGAAACAGACGGACTGACAGAGCGCGTGAACAGCACGTTTCAGCAGCTTCTTCGTTGCTTCTGTTGCTATGATGGCTCTGATTGGACGACACTTTTACCGCAAGTGGAGTTTGCGTACAATGCTTCGCGTGCACTCGGAATTGAGCACACACCGTTCGAATCTAACTTTGGTTTTTCTCCTGAGGAGCCTCCTGACCTGCTCTTCAGCATGCGACCATCGATTCCAATTTCGCAAGACGCAACAGAACGGTTGAAGTTGTTACAGGAAGTGCACAGCCTGGTACGCTCGGTGTTACAGCTACATAAGGACGAGATGCAGGCGCGCACAGAACAGTCTACGGCGCCACACTTCGCTAAGGGAGACAAGGTGTCAGTCGTCACAGCAAATCTTTTTCTCAGAGGACAACCGAACAGGAAACTCAGGGACAGACAGCTTGGCCCTTTTCCAGTGGAAGAGCAAATTGGAAAACACAGTTACAGATTGAAACTACCAGCGACAGTACGCTTACACCCTGTGTTCCACGTTAATAACTTACGGCCCTGCTCTACTGCTCCACTACGACCAGCTGTCCCGGTAACTGTACCTGAAGGAGACGACGAGGAGTTCGACGTCTCTCACATCTCTGCTGTGTGCATCAAGTCGCTACCAGGACGACGAGGCAAATATTTGCTCTTCATGACGCACTTCAGTGATGACGACATTCCACCTGTCTGGCACCGTTTGAACGAGGTGCATCGAACAATTGCGTTACAAGAATTCTTGGAGACGCCCCAATGGCGCAAGTTCGCCAAGACTCAGGCGTACATTGATTTCATGCACGCTTTTCCAGCGCGCATTCCTGAGTCCCAGTAACTGCTTCAGTAAAGGAGCCAAGAACCACGGAGGTCTGCCTCGCGGCGGCCTCACTGATCTGTCAAGAGGGGGAGGGTACGAGTGTGACGAGTACAGTCCTGCAACAGTACATTGCAGGACATTGTACAAGTACTCGTTACGGATATCAATTCGTGCTTTTCCACATGACGGACGTATACTCGTGGGTACGTCGCTACTGCAATATTGTAATGGTGCTGATGCTACAGTACGACCAGTACCTCCCGGTACGTACAGATATGCATAATTAATCTAACCAGCCAGATGACGCGCTAGAGCGAGCTCTCCAATGCAGAAGGAGCCGCGTCGTGAGACCCAATGCTAGGCAGGCCGCGTCTCGAGGCGGATGACGACGGTTGAGCAGCACTAACGCCTGACACGTAAGCATAGCTTGCATGTGTGACTAGTCTGGGCTAAAACCTATTTAAGCCCAGTGCAGTAGAGGGAGGTGACAGAACCTTTTAACAATTCCTTTGTTCATTTACAACATCTACTGCCCAAGTACAGCAGTGAAACATCTTTCATCAATTGCCTCTCGACAACATCATTTTGCCATCTTGCAACAACAGAACTAGACAGACTAGAACAGATTTGTGCTAGCGTTTAGCTTTCAGAGGCTAACCGCCACACAATGTTGTGATGGCATAAGGCATTTTACACAAAAACTTTCAGTCACACCCTTTCATGCCTAAGGTCATGCATTGTCACATAGCCCCTTGATGTATTCCCCATTTCCTATTAGGCCATACACGTGTTATATCTGTCGTATTAATTCCACATTATGGTGTTTTTTTCAAAAAGTGTCATTAAAGCAATCCTACGATGGTGTGAGGCATTTTGCATAAAAACTTTCAGTGACACCCTTTCATTTTTAGTTTTTGTGTCCTACTGAGGTCATGCGTTGTCACATAGCCCCTTGATGTATTCCCCCTTTCATCTCCTATTTGCTCATACAAGTGTTATATATATGTTGTGTTAATTGCACATTATGGTGTTAATCTTAAAGTGACATTATCAAATCAATGCTGTGATGGCATGAGGCATTTTGAAAAATATTCAGCCACGCCCTTTCATGCTAAGTGTTGGTGTCCTACTGAGGTCACGAGTTGTCACATAGCCCCTTGATGTATTCCTCCTTTCATTTCCTATTTGCGCACACATGTAATTTTTTGTGTGTACATCTATGACATGTGACTTGAAGTTATTGAGCAGCATCATTAGCCTCAATGGATGCTCTAGTAGCTACCCTTGTATCTATTGTACGATTAAGAAAGCGCGTCTGCACTGGAAGGTTGCTGAGCGATATGCGACTGTGGGGACGGAAACAGTGGATCGCATGGGACCCACAACGCTGGAGGAGCAAATTAAGCTTGCTCACACGCCTCCTAGGCTGAATGACAGCCATCACACAGCGCTTTTGGTTGTGTTGGCGAGGGCTGCTCGTCTTACTTTTGCCGTGGATGCAGCAAGTCCATCCGGCCTCAGCTCAAGGAGCTCAATAGGACGTCCCTCTTACGGAAGACCAAACCGGGGCCCAATGACTACGGCGTCGCGGCGAGGACCAAGGTCAACGCTGAACATTTTGGCACAATGCTGAGGCCCATATTCGAGCTGCCGATTCAGAACTATATTTCTGCATTGCAAGCTGACAGTGACTCAGAACTTTGATGCTGAAAAACTGGAAAAGGTAATACCAAACATATTATGCGTTTATTAACAGTTCCTTGCTAGTTATAATGTCATTCAGTTTCATATATATATATATATATATATGTGTGTGTGTGTGTGTGTGTGTGTGCTCTATAGATTTTCAAGCGGACAGTGACTCAGAACATTGATGCTGAAAAACTGGAAAAGGTAATACCAAACACACTATGCGTTTATTAACAGTTCCTTGCTAGTTATAATGTCATTCAGTTTCATATATATATGTGTGTGTGTGTGTGTGTGTGTGTGTGTGCGTGTGTTAGGTTTGTGTGAGTGTGTGTGTGTGTGTGTGTGACCCTTGCATCAGTTACACAAATATGAACATCAATAGTTCATTAGCTAGAAGTTGGAGCAAGAGCACTAGCATACAACAACAGTAGCAGCTGAGCCATCAACAACATCCGCAAGCAGCAACAGCAGCAGCAATAGCAATAATATTGTCCGCAAGCGGCAAATCGTAGCAGCAACATGAATTGTGCTACCACATAGATAACAAAGTTGGGTCGAAATAGATGCATAGACACATGGTTCAGCATAACGACACGACATAGATGTTAGAGCTAAAGGTTGTTCCTCCTCGGTATTGATTGAGGTGGTATGTACTAAAGCTCACCCCCTCACAACAACTTTGTTATCTATTCATTTAATGTGCGTAGATCATGCCTACGCGCTCCCTCTCCAAAATACCCTCCAGCTAGAGCCACCCCCCTGCAACATGTGCGCCAACCTATGATAGTATTTCTTTATACTCCTGCTACTCGAAGGCAGTCTCCGTTCATGTGGGCCCGATTGGTATCGGACACTTGCCCGAACAATTGCCTCTCCTTGCGCTTTCCGCTACCGGCACGCCCTCCCGACCGCCTGCTCGTCCATTCCACAAATAGAACCCCCTCCCGGCTTCATTCCGAAACCTCGGGTATTCATTGTCAATGATTTTAACATACACTCTTCCCATAAAGTCCGTTACTAGTGAAATAGGGCCTTTCGCGTAGGGCGGGTGTTTACCATGTAGGGTTTCTAGGGTTTAACTGTACTTTAGCTCGTTGAAAAGGCGGGCCGAAACTTGTGTTGACGGTGAGGCTAAGGGGGAAGCGGGGCACAAATGGGGCCCGTCACGGCTACGATATGACGTATTAGGGTTTGCGGCCCAACTCCGATGTCGGGGTATACCCTGATTCGGGCGCCCCGGAATTCGGATTTGCCACACTTTGGCTCGTGAAAAATCCCGAAATGGCCGGCACAACATGCGGTTTTTATGATCCCAGCATGTTGTCCGCAAACATGGGAGCACGTGGGTGTGATGGCATGTGCCGTTAATATGCTTGACAATTTGACATGGGTGGGCTCGGGGCCGGAAAACCACAGCTTGGGAGGCTTAAAAAACCCTAACTTCGCCGTACGGTGTCCGATTCGAGCAAACTAAGTTGCCAGTGGAAGCCCTTCCCCCAAGTAAATATAACTTTTCAACATAATTCACGCCTACCGGCCGGTTTTCGCGTCAAATCCACCGTCCGATGTCATCCAAGCCCTCGTACAGCCAAATAAAGCTTTTAGGGTTTCAAAATCTGCCACATTCGCGCGGGGCTAGCAACTCCTAGACAGGTGGTACCCCCATACCCGCTTCACTAATACGCTCAACAATCAGCGCTCTATATTTCTTCTATTCACGGCGTTGCCCATTTCATGCCCCATGACGGCATGGTGCCGTGCCCTTTGCCGCCTGCCAGGTGAAGGCCCGTGCTAGGGTACTTTGAAAGCTCCCCGCCATTTTTCACGCCCGGCGATGCGCAAGTTTCTAAGGCCAACGATCCGGGCGCCATGGTGCTTACACTCCAAGTCAACTGCCCCTCAAGCCCAATCGGCCCCCAGCCCGTGCTCCTTGGTGGTATTTCCGGGCACGTTGTCAAAGTTGAGGGGGCAATAAGGAATGCTTACACTCGGTGAGTGACACTGCATGTCATCTCACCCTCAGCAAGTGCCTAGCACTTGCCTATCACAGGACACGCACTCACCTTGTGGTGAGCACACGCCAACGTATATTCTGAGCCTTTAGATGATATCTAACGCTCAGCAACTTGCCACCATCAGCAACCTAATCCTCTCTATTGTTGATTGGCTTATCATCTTATAGTGCTGAGTCACAGCCGTACTATCACGATGCTACTTCACCAACATTGCTGTGTAGCAACTTGATTATCACACAAAACCATGTCTCGCAACACTCCCCCTTGCTACGCAGACAATCCCATGATGGCATTGCACAACTTGCTATGCCTTGCACTCACTAATGGCTTGGTAAGCACATCAGCAAGCATGTTCTCCGTCGCACAATATTGCACCTCGATGTCTCCGCTCTCCACCTTCTCCCGACAGAAGTGGTACCTCACGTCCATGTGTTTGCTGCGTCCGGTCGTCATGCTATTCTTGCTGAGTGCAATACAACTCTGATTGTCCTCGTGAATTGTGATGGGAGACCCGGAATCTTGGTGAAACTCGTGGAGTAGTTGCTTCAAAAACATCGCCTCCTGAGTGGCCGCAGTCAGCGCCATATACTCTGCCTCCGCTGTCGACAATGCCACAGTTTGTTGCCGCTGGCTTTTCCAACTCACCGCTGCACCGTTGAGCATGAACACATACCCCGTGCGAGAGCGCCGCTCGCCAACATCACTCGCGTAGTCAGAATCTGACCATCCTACCAGCTTTGATGAGGGTGCGCCACCGTACATCAACACCGACTCTGCGGTCCCCTTGAGGTAGCGAAGCACCCTCTTGGCTTGCTCCTAATGTGACTGAGAGGTGTCGGACATGTACCTACTAAGGTGGCTAACAGCCATGGTGATGTCGGGCCGTGTGCTTACGGAAGCGTACAACAAGCTGCCGATCAAGCTTTGGTACGGCACTAGACCGGGAGGCAACCTTGATGTCGACGTCTCCACACAATTGCCCAAAGCATCGACTGCCATAGGTGAGCCCACTGGCTTGCAGCCCATCATGTTGAAGCGCTCCAACATATCTAAGACGTATTGCTGTTGTCCAATCCTGATGGTGCGGCTGCCACGATCACGCTCGACAGTCATGCCAAGCAACCAAGACACTGGACCGAGGTCTTGCACGTTGAACCTTTCGCCGAAAGCCGACTTGAACCCAACGATTAAGCTACCCGCTGGTCCGACGATGATGCTGTCGTCCACGTACAACGCCAAGACATAAAGCTCACCCTCCTTGATGAAGACGTAAATGCCGGGATCCACCTTGGATTGGGTAAAGCCATACTCCTCTAGCCATGCTGTGATGGTCTTATTCCAGTTCCTTGGAGCTTGCTTGAGGCCATACAATGATTTCTTCAACAAGCACACTCGCTCCTCTCCATTGATGTCGAAGTGACGGAATCCTTCCGGCTGCCTCATGTAGATTTCCTCCTCGATATCGGCCTCCAAAAATGCCGTCACCACATCAAGCTGCTCCACCTCCCAATCATTATAAGCAGCAAGCGCGAGCAACGTTCGAATAGAAATCACCCTCACTATGGGAGCGAAGGTCTCGTGGTAGTCCACACCCTTCTTCTGAGTAAACCCGCGAGCCACAAGTCTTGCTTTGTACCTTGCAATCTGTCCATTGGCATCGCGCTTCAGCTTGAACACCCACTTGGAATCTACGAGTTTGCGACCGGCAGGACAAGGGACCAATGTCCAGGTTTTCCGAGATACAAGTGAGTCGTACTCGCTCTTGATAGCTGCCTCCCACTCCCCCGATTGGGGACTCCTCAGCGCTTGCTTGTATGACACCGGCTCTTGAACGGTCGGGCTGCTGGATGACTTAATAGCTGCGGCACTTCCCGCAGTCCATCCATCTCCCGAAGCGCCCGCTGAACGGAGATTATACCTTGGACTGGGTACGCATTGCTGTGGTGCAGCAGTGGATCGAAGATTATACCTTGCACGTGGAGTCTCCCCCGAATGCATGTCCCGTTCCTCTTCCGTCGACCCGGAATGCTGCCGCGACTCCCGTAGCGGCGACCCCCCCGAAGGTGTATCCGGTTCTTCGCTACACATGGTGCGCGGGATGCTGTCCTCTTCATCATCATTGCGTTGCTCCGCATTGCTCTCCCCCATGGAGAGGACTGCAGCCTCATCGAACACCACGTTGCGGCTGCTCACCACCCGACGAGTAGCAGGATTGTACACCAACCACGCAGGGGATTCGGAAGCATAGCCCACAAAGACACCCTTCCACGCGCGATCGTCAAGTTTGCGGCGTTGAGACTTGTCAACGTGGACATAGGCCGGACAGCCGAAGACCCGCATGGAGCTCAGATCAGCTCGTCTACCGGTCGCCAAGGTGAAAGGTACACCGCCGGCTCCGCTACTATGCACACGATTGCGGACATGCACCGCAGCGGCCATCGCTAAAGCCCAATACGATTTAGGGAGCGCGGCTTGCCGGATCATTGACTGCGCCATCGGGACCACCGTCCCCCACTGCCGCTCAATACGGCCATGCTGCCAATGCGCGTAAGGGGCAGTGATCTCCACAGCGATGTTGAACTCATCCAAGAGGTTTCGGAAGGCAGCACCTAAGAACACCGTGTCATTGTCCACCCGAAGACGACGAACCGTGTGCCCCAGAGAACGGATGGTAGTCAACATGCGACGGAACGAGGCGGGAGCCTCATCCTTGGAGCGGACCGCATCATGCAGCATGAAACGGCTCCGGAAATCAACCGCACACAAGCTGTACCGCCGTCCTCCCAAGGATGGAACACTCATAGGACCGCAGAAGTCTAAGCCGAGGACCTCAAAGACACCAACGTTCCGGTCAGCCGGCTCACGAGAGATACGGCGGACGTGCGACTTACACACAGCACACGTCTCACAGAAGCCCAACTTCTCCGACGCAGAAAACGCCACGCCCTCCACCTGAGTGGCCAAGAGCCCGTCCAATTGCGACTCGCCAAGGTGACCGAGTCGGGAATGCCACAACCGTTTTTCCGATGGCGCAGTGGCGACCGAAGCGGTAGGATTCGACGAAGCAACCCGCGCCGGCAACCACACCAATAAATGCGCGCGCTCCAACGGAACCACCACGCCACCACCATGACCGGCATGAAGACGAAGGTGGTCCACGGGATCAGCTAACACCACAGAATGACCTTGTCGCCGAGCTTGGGTGAGGCTGAAAAGTCGATGGTAAGACCACGACGCACGACGGGATAGCTCAGGAACGTGGAGCACATTCTTTAGCGTGGCAGGAATCTCCTCTCCATCTTCAGCCTTCACAATGATTCGGACCGAGCCCACGCCAACAGCGCGGGCGCTGATACCCTTCACCCAAAGCCGGTCGGTGAGCGCTCGATACTCACAGAAGTCACGGCGCACACTAGTCATGTGATGGCTGGCGCCGCTGTCGGCCAACCACATCCACGTTTCCCCATCGCGCTCGAACATGTGTCGAGCCTCGGAGAATGGCCTCGCAGGGGTGGCTGTCACGTCCATGACCGCCGGAAAAGCAACCGGGGAGTCCATTTGCGCAGAGTTACCTCCGGTGTTGTTGACGGGGCACTCGGACCTGCGATGGCCCTTCTTACCACAGCCATAGCAAACACCACGAAAAATTCTCGCTCCGCCTCTGCCATATGAGGTACGACGAGTAGTCGCAGCTCCTTGAAGAGATTTCAGTTGGTCTTGGAGCTCGGAGACTTGCCGCTTCAAAAGTTCAGTCGTTGAGTCATCATGAGACGCTGCAAAAGCCGTAGGCGTTGGGGGCTCCGTTGAATGTGATTGCGCACGACTCTCGATGCGCATGCCCTTTTGACGAAGATCACGCTTGACGGCATCCATGCTGAGGTCGTGTACGTCCCACGTGTCGGTGATGGAGTGGTATTCGCTGCGCAGGCCCTTCACCAAGTACATGATGATCCGCCGGTCGTGGACGACGTCCCCAACTCGGGCAAGCTGTCGTTGCAGTCGAACTAACCGGTTCAGATATTGAATGCCGCTCTCGCCGTCCGCTTGCGGCGTCTCCAAGTCCTGCAATAGTTCCGTACACCGGTAAATACCATCGTCCTCATAATGATTGACTAACGCAGTCCACGCAGTGTGGCCGCAGGTCTTGTCATCCTCGCTAACATTCTCGATAATGGAAAGGTCGTCCTCCGGCAGCGCAAGAATCAATGTGGAGTACATGTCGACTTGTTGTTGAGAGGAAGCGGCACCATCCGACGACAAAGCCGGAGCCCACTTTTGCATCAAGCCAAATGCACGAAAACGTTTCTTCCACACGTCAAAATCTCGTCTCTCCCCACTGAACTTGGGTAGTTTCACGGAGTCCATATCAGGTACGTCGGATGCGCTCGCAAGAGAACCAGAAAATCAGGAATAATGCCAACAAGAAAAGCACCAAGTACCGGTGAAGAGGCGGGCAACACGGCTCAGAAAAGGAGACGACAAAGGGCTGACCGACGACGCAATTGTACTCCCGGAGTCTATACAGCCAAGGCAATCAGAAACGAGTCTCAGAAGGTCGGTCAAGTGACGTCGTACAAGAGTGCTAGTACACTTGTGGTAAGATGCCTTTCCAAAAATTCAGCCGGACCACTATTGGCTTTCACGAGAAAAGAAACTGGCGGGTGACAAGCTCCGGAAGCGAATAAAATTCCAGAAAGCGCCAAGCTATAACAAAGAAAAGCAAGCCGATCTTCACGTCACACGAGTCGGCGTTCGGGGGTTCAAGCCGGCTCCAAGCGACACAAACAAGTCGCTACCAGCCGGGTATCGAAGTAAAGCTACAAACACAAGCAAGAGCCAGCCACTTTGTGAGCCAGCCGCACCTCACGTATCGTGCGACACCACAAAGGTCTACCACTCTTCGAGAAGCAAGCTCTAGGTTCCAGTCAAGACAAATGACTCCAACAACTAGCAGCTAGAGGGCCCATAACCTGTCAAAGTTGAGGGGGCAATAAGGAATGCTTACACTCGGTGAGTGACACTGCATGTCATCTCACCCTCAGCAAGTGCCTAGCACTTGCCTATCACAGGACACGCACTCACCTTGTGGTGAGCACACGCCAACGTATATTCTGAGCCTTTAGATGATATCTAACGCTCAGCAACTTGCCACCATCAGCAACATAATCCTCTCTATTGTTGATTGGCTTATCATCTTATAGTGCTGAGTCACAGCCGTACTATCACGATGCTACTGAAAATCCAACGTGGGTGCCCACAATGACTGGGTCGTGCCGGTAAATGTGCTCACGTCAGTGAACAGCGCGCCGCGGTGTGCTGTTCGAAACTCATTATTCTACCCCCCAATCGAGTTGCATGGCCATCGCGGCAGAGTGTGGCGGGTAATTAGATACGTGCCGCTAGTAACGGACTTTATGGGAAGAGTGTGGGGCTGGGCGCCGGTGGTTCTCACTAAGTTATTCTTATGAAACTCCCTACGCAACGGCTTAGCACCCGTCAGTATTTTGTGCTCCCGCCTTTCTTAGCAAGGCAAGCTTTCAGCCTGCGCCGAATCGACTCGCTCTTGAATCCCGTGGTGCCCGCTGTGACGAGCAAGTTGGTCTTGCCCCATTCATTTACTGCGGCGTAGACCTCCGCGCATGCCTCCCCGAGCGAGCTTTGTCGAAAACGCCCCCCGTGCCTTCGTAAGTACGCACCCACTTGCGAACCACCGACGCGCTTGTACCGTGTTGCTGGGCTACTTTGGTGAAGTTGCCCACGCGGTTGAAGTCCCACACAAGTTGCAGTCCCCACGCTCGAGTGGTTGGTGTAGGCCCCATACTGGTTTTGGAGCCGCGACGCGGTTGAGGTCCAACGTGGTGTGCGCAATTGGGCGAAATCCCACCTCCAACCGAAATTTTGTATTCAAACGTGAACGCCCATATCATCGCCGCTTTGTCCCCGGCCAATACTAGCGAATTCGAAGCGGTTTAGAAATCGCCCACACTCTTCCCATAAAGTCCGTTACTAGTGAAATAGGGCCTTTCGCGTAGGGCGGGTGTTTACCATGTAGGGTTTCTAGGGTTTAACTGTACTTTAGCTCGTTGAAAAGGCGGACCGAAACTTGTGTTGACGGTGAGGCAAAGGGGGAAGCGGGGCACAAATGGGGCCCGTCACGGCTACGATATGACGTATTAGGGTTTGCGGCCCAACTCCGATGTCGGGGTATACCCTAATTCGGGCGCCCCGGAATTCGGATTTGCCACACTTTGGCTCGTGAAAAATCCCGAAATGGCCGGCACAGCATGCGGTTTTTATGATCCCAGCATGTTGTCCGCAAACATGGGAGCACGTGGGTGTGATGGCATGTGCCGTTAATATGCTTGACAATTTGACATGGGTGGGCTCGGGGCCGGAAAACCACAGCTTGGGAGGCTTAAAAAACCCTAACTTCGCCGTACGGTGTCCGATTCGAGCAAACTAAGTTGCCAGTGGAAGCCCTTCCCCCAAGTAAATATAACTTTTCAACATAATTCACGCCTAGCGGCCGGTTTTCGCGTCAAATCCACCGTCCGATGTCATCCAAGCCCTCGTACAGCCAAATAAAGCTTTTAGGGTTTCAAAATCTGCCACATTCGCGCGGGGCTAGCAACCCCTAGACAGGTGGTACCCGCATACCCGCTCCGCTAATACGCTCAACAATCAGTGCTCTATATTTCTTCTATTCACGGCGTTGCCCATTTCATGCCCCATGACGGCATGGTGCCGTGCCCTTTGCCGCCTGCCAGGTGAAGGCCCGTGCTAGGGTACTTTGAAAGCTCCCCGCCATTTTTCACGCCCGGCGATGCGCAAGCTTCTAAGGCCAACGATCCGGGCGCCATGGTGCTTACACTCCAAGTCAACTGCCCCTCAAGCCCAATCGGCCCCCAGCCCGTGCTCCTTGGTGGTATTTCTGGGCACGTGGCAAGAAAAACCAATGCAGACGACATGCCATTCTCGGTGTCGCCGCTCTGTAGACGGCCGGGCGCAACACAGTCGGCGGATGCTAGTGCAAGTGTGCAAACATGCTGAGAACCCAGTGTCGAGTAGTCTCCCGGCTTGTCGCGACACTACGTGTGCCGAGCCACGCATAGAGGCGTGCATAACCTGCACATGCACGAATTTCGGCCCACAAAATATGGGCCGAAAATCCAACGTGGGTGCCCACAATGACTGGGGCGTGCCGGTAAATGTGCTCACGTCAGTGAACAACGCGCCGTGGTGTGCTGTTCGAAACTCATTATTCTACCCCCCAATCGAGTTGCATGGCCATCGCGGTAGAGCGTGGCCGGTAATTAGATACGTGCCGCTAGTAACGGACTTTATGGGAAGAGTGTATACCATAGATAGTGTGTCGTGCGAGCAAAAACAATTGGGTTTGGGGCGGGAGGGCTGAAACTGACAGTGAATGTGGTAAGAGCGGGCGTCCGATTCAGCCCGTAACCGTGTGCAAAAGCGCAACATGGCTCGCCCCTGCATTTCGCTTATTCCGCGTTTGTGGCGCTATTCGAAAAAAGCTTAGGTCGGATTGTAGATCTATGTGCAAAGAACAAGTAACCCCTGGCCCAACGGAGTATGAGCGACGGTAGTGGACGGCCAAGCTTTTCGCGAGGAGAAGGATGAGTGTGCAATCGACGAGGAAACGCGCGCATCCCACCAACTCGCTATTGCGATGGCCTTAAATGTGATACTTTAAGCTGGTTACTTGACGCACCGACTCCCGCCGGCCATGCAAGATTATTTGGGGCTTGGCTAGCTTCAAAGTAAGGCTAGGGGTCGATGATATCATCCGGACTATATCGACACATTGCATAGTGTTTTCGGAGACCCGAATGCGAAATAAACCCGAAATCGTAGCGAAATGCTCTTGCAAAGTATCAACGATACCATCGATCCCTAGCCTTACTTCGGTGGGAGTTTCAGCTGCATGGTCCTTCCTGCGCGCTCGCGATGACGTGTAGGGGCCAAAGGGGTGTGAGCGCGTGACAATTAGTTTGCGCGGGTACGCAATATCGCGCTTCCCGCGCGTTCCCGTTGGTACTTGAGTCGCACGTGTTAGCATAGTGGAAAATCGTTGTGGAATCGATCCATCCTCGTACAATTAACCCTGTTTGAAATAGAAATATAATAGTTACACGGGTAGTCAAGCCGGCCCCGCCGTGGGGTACTGGGGTCAACTGTTGAAACATAGGAAGTGGAAAGAGAGAGATGGCGGCCTCCAAAGTCACCGGTATAGCCGGCCGGCCGCCACTACAAGGGAAATATAGTACCGCTATTAATATAACACTAAGCAATAAGATAAGGACTAGCTACCTTGTACATAAGCGCTAAGTAATACAATGCTAGTGCTAACACTCCCCTCAAGGTAGTGGAGGTCTTGTCGTCACATCCATTCCCAACGATACATGTACTAGCAGCGCTCGCTACTTCGGGGTCCAGAAAAAAAAACCGAATGCGTCCGACCCCGAACGCTGATGAACATCATTTTATTATTATTATCATTATTGTATTATTCCTTATTATTTCGTCCGTCTTTTGCCGGCAGCAGACCTGCGCACACATGTGCTGGGCGATTGTGCGTTGAAGTGTGCAAATCCCTGCGCTTCTGAATGAACATTGCTACTTTGCCAAAGGCCTTCCATCCGTTATCGTTGCGCACATTCGCTTGCATGATTTTGGTACCCGTCTGCTACGATTAAAGATTATAGATTCGCGTGTAGATAGGTGAAAGCACGTCCCAAGCACGCGCTAACCGTGTCGCTCCCCCCTTTTCGCGGTGGATAGTGCCGGGTGTGCGCGTGTGTCAAAGGTGTGTGTTGTGACGTCGCTTCGGGGAAGAAGCAAAAACAGTACTAATTGAAGTACGCGCGGGCCGAATTCTCGCGAGTCGGGGTGTGAACCCAGATCCGGTCGATAGCATCGGTTAGCTATAGGCTGGGTGTCATGGGTAGTACTAGCGAGCCACCGGTAAGCGGAAGGCGATGATCTTTTCCTTGGGTGGCGGAGGATATGAGTGGGTAAGACTAGCGAGCCACCGTGAGCGGAAGGCAACGCTCTTCTCCTTGGGTGGCGGAGGGTGTGATGTGGTAAAACTATCGAGCCACCGGTGAGCGGAAGGCAACGCTTTTCGTGTGACTAGGCATGGGGGCCTATAACCTTTTGGAGATGGAAATAGAATAGTTACATGGGTAGTCGAGCCGGCCCCGCTATGGGGCCAACAGTGGAGACAACGGAAATGGAAAGAGAGAGATAGCGGCCGCCAAAGGCACCGGCAGGACCGGCCGGCCGCCACTAACAAGGAAATAGAGTATCGCTATTAGTATAACACTAAGTACTAAGAGAATGACTAGCTACTTTGTACACAAGCACTAGGTCATGCAATGCTAGTGCTAACAAACCCCGAGATCAAACTCACGACAAATGGCTTTGAAGGCACATGCGTCCTATCCCGAGGCAACGGGGACTCCACATTTACCGAGAACCGTAAGGTCGTTCTCAGCCTCACTTCCCCCCTCCGGCTTCTCTATGCCACCTCCCGGAAAAAGATCTCGATACATGTCCCCGTCATCCCCCTATTCATACGCGTCTCCCATGCCTCCCCCCCCCCCCCCCCCCCCCCCCCCGGAGGAGGGGGGATCGTCATGAGGAAACCTATCCCATACATCTCCACCGCACTAAACAACACCGATATGACGACCAAAGCTGCGCCGGACGCTACTTGGGCAACTATCGGACGCCCCCCCCCCCCCCCCCCCCCCCCCCCCCCCGGCAAAGTCACCCGCCCTAGCCATCTCCACGCCACTACTGCTCGCCACAAGATTATTTTCGCCTCGTTCCCACTCGACGCGCACGAACCTACTCGGCTATTTGCGCCTCTCTACGCCCGCCGCTCGCAACACTTTTCTGAGCACGTCAGGATTCGATGGTGGGAGTCGGCAAGGGATAGGGCACGCTTACCGTGGCCAAATCATGCGTCGGACAGCGGGACACGGACATTTACTAAAGCCCTCCGTACATGGCTTTCCGGCGGCGGCATATCCCTAGGATCGCCTCCACTAGACCGTGCCGATCCTCCGGCTGCAACTCTCACCTCTGGGTTGCTTCTAACATGCTCCACCCCCATGGTAGGCATGTCTTCGGTAGCTTTAGTGGCGGGTTGCGGGCGCCTTGCCCTAGCGATGCTTCCCGGCAAACCGCCGTCACCTCCCACCCCCCCCTTCCCCCCGTTACGGATATGCTCGTACCCTCCCCACTGCCGCATTCCCCCAATACACCCACCCACTAGGGGGAGTATGAAAACATATTGATCGGCGAAGTACAATATCGGACGGCTTGAGCGGGAGATCTTGGCGTACATGTATTATTTTTGAAAGCCCTGCGCATATGGCTTTCCCGATAGCCGCCTATCCCGGGGATTAATGAAATGAAATGAAATGAAATTGAAATGAAATTGTTTACAACAATACTAGAATAAACCGGCTGCTGTCTCTGGGCCCCCCATGCTCGTGCCCAGTGGACTTATTAAGCTGGGGCTAGACCGTGCATCACTAATCCCAACCTCTCCATTGGCAGTGACGATACCGTCTAAAACATACACGTATCCATGTATCTATCATTTTCTAATCTATACGTAAATTTTTTTGGATACAATACGAAATAGAAAGTGTCGCTAGTCTCCACGATACGCGGCTTGCTCCAGCCGCTGCGGGGATGTTGTTCAGCGAGGCTGGTCAGCTTGAGCTGGTCGAGGCGAACGTGCTTGACCTCGGCTCCTATGCGACTCCGGTCGTGCCGGAGCTCGGGGGAAAGGCACGTGAAAAAACCTCTCGCTCAGATCCTCGTCGGCCCCGTCTCGATCCGTGCTCATCCCCGCCCGAGGTAGTAGGTGCTCCTCCCGAAGCACTTCGCCACCTAGGCGAGTCTTCCCTCCTCCTTCGGGGGCTAGGAAGAGAAAATAACTAAGCTGGAGACGGTGTCCGGCTGGCTCTCTTGCCCCCGTGCCAGATTTTCTCATGTCCCATGTCCTTGTTCCGTCTGTTTCCAACACCCATCTGATCGCGTTGTGGCCGGCCATACCCTCCCCTAAACCCTCCCCCGGTGGTTTACGTTGTTAGGGGGCCGCCTTTACGAGCAGTGTGCCGTTACGATAACCCTAGGCACACTGCCTAAGGCAACCTGTCGATAACCTGGTACCGACTATGGGAGGGGTGGGTCGGACACATGGAACGAGTCGCCGAACCACAAAAGATGTCGGGTACGGGAATATTTTTCCAAAAGCCCCCCGTACCATGTTTTTCCGGCGGCGGTCGACATATAGGATCGCCCGCCGCCAGACCGTGCCGCTCCTCCGACCGCGTTCCACCTCCGTGCTGCGTAGCTTCATGCATCGCCCCCACGGTAGACGTGAAACTCTCGCATGGCTGGCGGCTGCTAGCGAGCGCCGTGCCCTAGCGCTGCTTCCTAGCTATCCGCCGCCAGCTCCAACACCCTCGTCCCACCACTGATCCGTCCGTACCCTTCCTCGCCAAAAAACATTCCGCAAACATCGTTCCCGTCAGGACGGGAGAGTATATGTGAGTATTTGGTCGCTGAAAAAACATATCGGACTGGCCGAGCGGGAGATCCATGTGCTGGTGTACGGATATCACTTTTTTCCAAAACCCTCCGTACATGGCTTCCCGACAGCTGATGATCCCGCGGATCGTTGCTGTCGGTACCTCGTTCAGCCCCCTACCGTGCCAAGCCTAGCAAGGCTACGGGGTTACCAGCGCCCACCGCGTGGAGGTAGAGGTAGGTGACGACGGGCCTGCGAGCGCACCCCCTCCGGGGCTGCCGCCGCTGCGCCGCCGGCGGGCGCCCCCGGGGATTACTTGCATCCATGTTGACATTATAGTATGCCATTCAGCTCCACGAGAGGGTTGCCCATGTGCTTAAAGAGTTCATGCTTGCAGCGTGGGCTACTAAGGGGCGGGACTTGGGGTTGAAGGTCCGCCGCATTCGGTCGGGAGCTTCTCGAGATCGACCTAGGGATATATGGTGTGGTTAGACTTCAGGGCTCCAAAGTCCATATATACCGTCATCTTGTTGTTGATGTGACGGTCACAAGTGCTCGCACGAACACCCGTGGTCTTTATATAGGTGCTCACATCCCACTCTTAGGCAGTCTTGCATTGGGAGCTCAGCAAGGCAAACTCGATGCGGACCTCCGCACTTCCCGTTTTACTTAGCACGCCTTCGGTTCAGTCGGTCCATGACTATTATCCCTTCGCTATGGAGAATCGGTACCGGTTGGCGCCTATGGCGGATGAGCTGGGTGATCGCCGGGCCATTTTGTGGAAGTTCGTCGCTTCATGGGTGCTGCGGACTCCCGTTCATTTTGTTCTAACAGTTGTGTGCGCATATATGCAACATTTCGTTCGTCGATCTACTTATATTCCCTTTTGACGGTTTTGGGGGGGTGTGCGGCGAGAATTCTTGCAAAGTCTTTTGGCATCTCTCCATGTTACTTTGGGTTCCTATCTTCGCGACGCTTTCCAGGAGGGCAGTGCTGGTGCTTTGGCATGCGTCCCTGTTCCTCGGGCTTAGTAGGCATGTGGGGGGTTTTCCTCCTCATTTATTTTCCTTTTTCGATTGGGGTTTCCACACTGCTTTTTATGGTCATATTGATTTGAATCTAGAGGTTTGCATATCCAATTTCCATGTGTACGGGACAGTAACACTAGCGGTTATTGTCACCGTTAAAAGGCGGCGCGTCGCACCTACAGGGCAACCTCCTCGCCTTGCAGTTAGACGCAACCAACGACCAACGACTTCCCCAACGGTCAGCTCTAGCTAGCCCGAGCCTTATAAGCCGTAGCTAGCCACGAGCCTAGGAACTCTCTGCTTTCGCGCTCAGCCAATCCAGGCTTCGCGCGAATGCAGTCTCGACTCTCGTAGTCGAGCAGGGTGTCAGCTCTACCATTCGTCCCATGCGCACTCGAGCGTCACGCGACACTTCCCCGCGTTCAGCTACGCAGTTCCGCACCATGCAGCCTGAGCAGTCTACGTCCGCCGCTGCGGCCGACCCTCACGCGACCTCTATCGAACAACGCACAGCCGGAAGAGATTCGTACGGCAGTTTTAGCATCGGAACAACGGATCACTGAGCAGTTTTTGGCGGGTAACGCTGCCTTACTCGCTCAGCTCCAGCATACGACAGCTACACATGCTATTACTGATCGACAGTAGTCCATTCCCGCCGACGCGACCCCAGCGACGGAGGGTGGAAAGGAGGCCCCTGAGCCACCTATCGACCTGCTTGACGACGAACCCGATCCTTCCGCGTCCGATTTCGTCGACTTCGCCTACTACGGCGAGGTCATCCCGGCCGACCTCGAACGTCCCCCTCGCGACGTCGAGGAGCCACGTCTGTGGACTCTTACGGACGACACCGCCCGAGCTCTAAGCGACAAACGCACCCAAGCGGCATACGACGAGTACCTACACATCGGGTGCTATGCCTTCCTCGACAGTTGCGCCAACGCGGCAATTGGCGAGGCTTTGGACACGCTGTCGCACGGCCCACCTCTACCGACAAAGCATGCGGCAGCGATTGCCCGCATCCGAGCGGGTCATCGCACCCACACAACGACGGAGGAGGCCGCCCGTACTCGATTGGGCTTCCTCCACCTCACCAAGGGCGGACAAACGAGCACAGATGCGGACCGCGTCTTCGCCACGTAGTTACAGTCACAGTCCCGCAAACGGAACAGTTAAGGCGACAACCAGCCTACAGGCGTGGTGTCGGGACAACAGAAGTGTGAGAGCTGTAGCCTAGCGACAGCTCTGTACCGAGTCAAACAGTTTATCGGTATGTCCGATCTAGACATGTACTAATCATATCTAGAGTAGCTTACAGTAGCTATCTGCAACTAATACGTATGCGGTATTACTTACAACACTCCCCCTGAAGGTAGCTACGGGATGAAGCGTTGCATTGGGTCTTGTCCTCCAAGGATCGCACTTCGGTGTCGTGCTAGTGCAGGTCCTGGGAGGGGTTTGGTGAGCATGTCAGCCACCATCTGGTCAGTGGGGAGGTACCTCAACTTGATGGTCCCTTGCTCCACGTGGTCTTTGAGAAAGTGCCACTTCAGGCCGATGTGTTTAGTCTTCTCGCTGACCAAGGCATTCTGGGAGTATGCAATGGCGCTTTGGTTGTCCTCCCAGATGGTGGTGGTTTCGGTGATGGGGGAGTCGAAGATTTCCCCCAGGAGTTGTCGGAGGTGGAGTCCCTCCTTGGTGGCGTCAGCCGCAGAGTAGTACTCGGCTTCACACGTGGATTGAGCCACACAAGTCTGTTGTTTGGACTTGTAACTGATTGGCCCGCGTCCGAGGGTGAAGAGATAGCCCGAGCGAGACTTGCGGGTGCTGCTGTCGTTGGCCCAATCAGCGTCGGCAAAGCCTGTGAGTTGGAGACTGTGGTCCAGGCCCCCCCCCAACGTCAGGCGCATGTTGATGGTGCCATGGAGGTAGCGGAGGACCTTTTTCAGAGCCTGCAAGTGTGCCTCGGTGGGCGAGGCTTGGGCAGAGCCGAGGATGCTCAATGCCGTGGAGACATCGGGGCGTGTACAAACGGCGGCGTACTGAAGGCTGCCCAGGAGGCTTGGGTAGACGTCCTTGGCCACTCCTGTGAGAGAAGGCGAGTTCAAGTGTGTAAGGCCGGCGAGGAAGCCTGGGTCCATCGGAAGGGACGACGGCTTAGAGTCAGACATGCCGTACTTGGCGAGGATGTCGCGCAGGTACTTGGACTGGTCCAGCGAGATTGTGCGCGTGGAGCGATCGCGGGTAATGTGCATGCCGAGGAGTTGGGAGAGGTCGCCTAGGTCCTTGATTTTGAACCGTGCTCCGAGTTGGGCTTTGAACGATGCGAGCCAGGTGGCATCATTGCAGGCCGCGGGAATGTCATCGACGTACAGGGCGATCATGGCGAAGACGTGGCCGGCGCGATAGATGTAGATGCACGGGTCGGAAACGCATTGTTGCCATCCATGGTCGACGAGCCACGCACGAAGTAGCATGTTGAACTCGCGGGGGGACTGCTTAAGGCCGTAGAGGCAACGCTTGAGGTGACAAACCTTGGACGTTCCATCGGTGAAGCCGAGGGGCTGGCGGATGTACACATCCTCCCGGATGGGGGCGTAGAGAAACGCTGTGTCGATGTCAAGTTGGCAGAGTTCAAGGTCGCGGGCGGCTGCAATGGTTAGGAAGAGACGCAGGCTGGCCATGCGGATGACCGGGGAGAAGGTCTCCGTGTAGTCCAGTCCAGCGCGTTGACTGCACCCCTTGGCGACGAACCGCGCTTTGAAGCGGGAGACGTCGCCGGCTGTATCCGACTTGACTTTAAAGATCCACATGCTGTTAACGACCATGCGGCCGGGGGGGAGGTCCACAAGGTCCCACGTGCCGTTGCTGATGAGGGAGGAATACTCCTGTTGCATAGCGGCTTGCCATTGGGGGGCTTGGGCGCTGTCCAGCGCAGCTCGGTAGGATTTTGGTTCCACACACTCTCGGGCGGAGAGGAGGGCGACGGCAGTAGGGGACGTGCCGGCAGGTGTGTGTGGGGGACCAGTGACAAGGTTGGGGACGTGAGGGTGCTCAAAGATGTCCTCTTGAGCTTTTCCTTGTTCAGGATCACAACACGCCGTGACGAGTGTGGGTGGGTAGTCGGACAGGTGGGCAACCATATCGCCGTAGCGAATGGGGTGGGAGCGGAGCCGAGCATGGCGAGGGGTTGGCGGGGGGGGGTAGGGGTGTGGGTGATGTGAGGTCAATGGGGTGGGATAGGGGTGAGTCTGCGGGGACGTCGTCCGAAGAGTCGGTGATGGCCGAGTCGACGGAGGGTTGTGTGTCGAAGCCTGGGGTGTCTTCCTGAAAGACAACATGTACGGAAGTGGTGATGCGACGTGTTTCCGGATTGTAGACACGATACCCGGGTGCGTCAGGGGGATAGCCCACCATGACGCCGCGAAATGCTTTTTCACTGAGTTTCCGACGTTGTTTGTCGGGGACCTTGGCGAAAACGGCGCAGCCGAAGACGCGGAACTTGGAGGCGTTGGGCACTGACGACGTAAGGAGTGTGAGGGGGACGCCCCCATGAGGTCCGACCGAGCGACTGTACGTGCGGTTGCGAAGGTACACAACTGTGCTGACAGCGCACGACCACATGGAGTTGGGAACGGCCATGTTGTGGAGCATCGCCGATGCATTGTCCCGGATGGTGCGCCAGGGACGTTCGGCCTTGCCGAGCATGTGGTGGGCGTATGGGGCAGAGAACTGTACCCCGACGCCGAGGTGTGCGCACATCTGGCGAGTGACAGCAGCTTCAAACACAGAGTCAGAGTCAAATTTGAGGACCGGTGCGAACGCGCCCGTCTGGGAGTGATGGCGGGCATGCAGGTGTTTGATGTCCAAGAGGATGGTTTCCAATTCCGAACATGCGTCGTCTTTAGACTTAAGGAACCGCACCCACATGTAGTTGGTGTGGTGGTCGATGACGAGCAAGCAGTAGCGGAGGCCATGTGGGGAGGGGACATTGACCGGGCCCCAGAGGTCAGCGGACAGGTTGAGGAGGGGGTGGGATGGCTTCGCGCAAGCGGCTGTGTTGCGTGGTGCAGCTGTGGCTTTGTGAAGGAGACAAGAGTCGCACGAAACTTTGGTTACAGCGCTAGTTAACACAGGGCTAGTCGGGACACCGTGAGTATGTTGGGCCTGAAGGCTTTGCATGTTGAGGTGGCCATATCGACGGTGCCATAGGACGGGATCACACTGGGCAGTAAGGGCAACCTGAGGTGAGGGGTCAAGTGCCGGCGGGGCGGATGGGCTGGAAGGGAGGGCCGGCTGGTGGGGAAGGAGGTAGAGACCGTTTCCGGACGGTTCTAGCATACCCATGCCTGTGGGTACCAAAAGCAAACCAGTGTCAGAGTTGGAGGGGAATATGAATTCACAACCGCTGTGAGTTTGCATCCAGCTGACACTAAGGAGTCTGCCGATACGCTGTGCTGAACGAGATGATAGGTCAGGGGTGTAGAGTGCATACACAGTGCGGTGAATTAGCTGGCCAGAGGCAAGTCTGACAGAAAGTCGCACTGAGCCACTGCCCTTAACGTCAACGCCGACACCGCCCACGCGAGAGGGAGTGGAGGGGGGCGTGAATTTCACGAAGTCATCTCGGAACGCAGTGAGGTTAATCGAGCAGGCGGAATCAACGACCCAAAACTTTGACAGATTACGACCCGGGGCGAGGGAAGAGGAGAATGCCACAGAGCTGAATGGGACACTCACCTCGTCGTCAGCGTCGTCATCAACGCAGTCCGCGAAGGTGGGTAGGCAATCGGTGTCATCGGCGGGGGCGTCGTCGGCAGGGACGTCGCTCAGCAGCGCAGCGTGAGCAGAGGGGGTGCCGTCGGCGGCGCCGTACTTCTGGACTGTCAGCCTACGCTTGGCGAGATTCCACTTAAGGATAGCGTCATCAGTGGCATTGCACGCGGACATGAGATGGTGGAGGCTGCCACAAACGCCACACTTGTTGGGTCGATGGCCGCGAGGGTTACGGTGTGGTGGGCCTCGACCGCTGTGCGAGCCGCGGCCCGCAGCGACGAACGCGGAGATGGGAGGAGGTGATATGTCCGGAGCGGTTGCGTCCGGAGCAGGGTTGTCTTCCATGTTGTGCGCAAGGTGTAGAATGCTCGCCATAACTTCATCAGCCGACATGATGTAGTCCGTGTCGAAGGCGTTGATGACGCATTGCTTCGCCTGACCGTGTGGGCCGCTGCTAGAAATGCCGCGCAGCATGAGGAGACCGAGGTGGTGGGGGTGGATGGCAACGGAGCCATCAGCCAACTGGCATGTGTCGTTGTACTCGTCAAAGGTCTGGCGCATGTAGTGGACATAGTCACTGAGTGACTGACCGGGGCGCTGTCTGACCGTCAGATTGTCCAAGAGGGACAAGGAGCGAGCAAAAGACCGACAGTCGAGGCGTTCACAAAGGATGTCCCACGCGGCAGCGGCGCAGTCTGGGCGTGCTGGAGAAACGCATTTCATGGCTTGGTCAGCGCGCTTATTCGCGCTGGCTGCATGGAGGAGCAGCGTGTAGGCGTAGTGTTGCGCTTGTTCGTCGAGCCAGACGCCGGAGTCGCGGATGGCCAGCTGAGGAATGAGGTATGCGGCCTTGATGGAGAGGAAATTAAGGAAGGTCCTCTTCCATTGCTTAAAGTCCGTGGTCGGGCACATGACGGGGACCGACATCTTCATGGACCGGTTGAGGGCGTCCTTGTCGAAGCCGGGGGCTTCGTGTGCCGCCCGGTTGATGACCACCGGGTCGATAGTGGGGCGACGACGGCCCCGGGGGTTGGGGTCGCCATGTTGGAGTGGGGGAGAGTGCCGGCCATGAAAGGGAGGAGGTGGGCCACCGGGAAAGGGAGAGCGGCCGGCCATGGGACGCGGCGGGCCGTACGAGTGCGGGTGGTCACGGTAGGGGGGGATGAGATGAGAGGGCGCCTCCGTGATATGGGGGCCGGGGTGGTGAAGGGCATATCCGGCGTGGGGGAAGGGGGGAGGTGGTGGGAGGTGATCAACCCGGATGGCGTGACGCGAGGGGTCGTAGTGCGCATCGGCACGCGCGGGCTCGCGGGGCGCATCGTGGCGGCGCTGTGCGACTGTGGGGTCGCCAACAGGGGCTGCAGCAGGAAAGAGTGTTTCTGCGTCCGGGGTTACGAAACCAGGCTGGGTATGGTCACTCAGGTGGAGGGTGTGACCGTCGTGGCTGTGCCGGACGGGTTCGAGTGGGGCATCGTGGCGGCGCTGAGCTACAGGGGGGTGCGGATTAGCACCCGCAGCAGCGACAGCACCCTCGGCCGACTGCGAGTCGAAACGAGCAGTTAAGCTCGCCACTTGCGCAACGAGCAGCGCGAGAGTATCGGGGGGGTGATCGAGGGTGCTCTGGTGAGAGCCTGACTCAGGGGAATCAGCAGGTGAATCAGGCGGGTTTTTCTGCTCCATTTCGACAGAGGGAAAAAAAAAAAAAAGCTGAAGGAAAAAACAGGCAGCGGTAAAAACCGCTAGCCGGACTCGTGCCTAACAGCGGTATGCTAAGAGACGGCCTGATGCCCGCCGACCCCTCGGCCTGTAGCCCCGGGGTGTCTCAGAGCACCTTTTCTGTATCCTCCACCCAGTGTGGGGCACAAGTCGAGGCCAAGGCCAGGACAGGTGGAGCGCTGCGCTGGTGGCTGATGCGCGAGGCTAGTATAAAAATAAAAATAAAAGGTAAGCTACGGCTAGCGTGCGACCTGTGGATGCGTATTCACCCGACAGTGCACCCCCCCGTTCTCCAGCTTGGACCTGTGTGCACCCTGTCCACACACGACGAGTGCGTCGGTGTGGGTGGCTGGCTATCTCCGTCGGGTGGCTGACTTAAGAGGGGTGGTGGCGGGTTTTAAAATCGCAGTTTATACTGGCGATACCGCCGACTACAGGTTGAAAGTACTAGGAGTCTAAGGAAACTTGCCTTCTGCGGGAGAGCTGTCGATCGCAGCTCGCCGAACCAGGTTGTCGCGGGTGAGTGACGTGAGGCGGGGGCCCATAACCTATTGAACCATGCAAACACAGTTAGTGTGGAAGATAACGTACGCAAACGTAGTTACAGTCACAGTCCCGCAAACGGAACAGTTAAGGCGACAACCAGCCTACATGCGTGGTGTCGGGACAACAGAAGTGTGAGAGCTGTAGCCTAGCGACAACTCTGTACCGAGTCAAACAGTTTATCGGTATGTCCGATCTAGACATGTACTAATCATATCTAGAGTAGCTTACAGTAGCTATCTGCAACTAATACGTATGCGGTATTACTTACAACACCGGCCCATTGGACGCGCTACGCCAAGCGTTCGTCGACCGCACGCTGGAGGTCAGCTTACACGCCGCCAACAAGGCCGCCGCCGGCGCCGCTTTCGCGAAGATCATGCCGGACAAGCCCCCAGGCCCCGACGCTCGAGCCCGAAAAGCCGCCGCCGACAAACGCAAGGCCGTTGCGGCAGCAGCAGTTGCAGCCCGCGCCGCCCCCCTCTCCAAGCCGACCGACCCGGCTAAACCCCCGAGCAAGAAATGATGGTGTGGCCCGCCGCGCCGATTCCTGCTCCCCGACATCTTCCTTCATGCGCCACTGCGTACGTCGAAAATGGCGGGAGTGGGAGCGCATCGGCGCGAGCGGCCAAGTCCTAAGTTGGATCCGCCACGGCGTACGCGTCAAGTTCAAGCACGGCGTACGGCCCAAGCCATTATTCAACCACGGCATCTCTATGCTAGACGCAGCACCCGGCCAACTCGAGTTTTTCAACTCGGAACTCCCACGCTTCGAGGCTTGCGGCGCGTGGGAGCGCTCGGACAACCCTCGCTACGTTTCCCGGATGTTTTGGTGCCCAATTTTCCCGGATGCAACCAATGGCGCTTGATTATCGACCTTCGAGAACTCAACCGCTACTGCTCGACATTCAACATGACGTGCGAGACACTCAAGCACCTACGCCATCTATCTCGGCCGGGGGACTACTTCGTCTCACTCGACCTCGCCGATGGGTACTACACCCTTGGCATCCGGGAGGAAGACCGAGATTACTTCACGGTCAACTACCGAGGCACCCTATGGCGCCTCGCGTGCCTCCCCATGGGATGGTCGGGCTCCGCTTACTATTTTTGCAAGCTCACGCAAGTGTTCACAAACCACCTACGCCGCCCACCACCTCCCACGCCCGCATCTACACCGACCGGCCCACGCCGGCCGTCCAAACGCTTCCTCCGGAACGCGCGATGGCGAGGTACACGACTCCTCCCCTACATGGACGACTTCCTCTTCTTGGCGGACTCTTACGACGACGCGTTGCTACTTCGGCAGCGCGTCCAAGCCCTGCTAGACAGCCTCGGCCTACAACGCGACCCCGAGAAAGGTGTGTGGATGCCAACGCAAGTCGGCGACCACTTGGGCTTAACGGTAGATTTGCAACTCGGCGAGTTCCGCGCACCACCCGCAAAACTACAACACCTCGCACAACACGCTTCGTCCTTGCTCGGGCGAGCGGCGTCGAACGCTCGATGGCTGCCCACACGTCAGCTCGCAGCCTTCGCGGGAAAAGCGCAATTTCTCTACCTCGCTATCGCGCCCGCACGCTTCTTTTTGCGCGAGCTCCACAACGTCTTGGCTACACGCACTGGATGGGGGGGACGCGTGCGCCTCACCCACCAGCTGCGACGCGACCTCGAGTGGTGGCGTACGGTTCCCACCCAACACAACGGTAGATCAATCTACAAGCCAATCGAGACCGCCTACCTTCACGCCGACTCGAGCGACTACGGGTGGGGAGCCGTGCTAAACGAGGACACTAACTTCCAAGCTCGCGGATTTTGGAGCTCTCCCGACCGCCTTCAACACATCACTTGGAAGGAGCTTCGAGCGGTTCGGCACGCGGTCGAATCCTTTCTACCACAACTCCGAGGCCGACATGTCCTTCTCCACGAGGACAACACGGCGGTGGTCGCCGCCCTAACCAAGCTAACGTCCCGGTCGCCCGATATGATGACCGAGCTACGGCGCTTGTGGTTCCTCCTCGACACCAACGACATCCACATCCGCCCACGCTACATCCGTTCGGCCGCCAACGCCTGAGCCGACACGCTAAGCCGTGAGATGGACTCCGAGGACTGGCAGCTAAACCCACGGGTTTTCGACCACCTTCAACGCCGGTGGGGCCCACATACTATCTACCGTTTTGCGTCCATGCTCAACGCTCAACTGCCCCGCTTCAACGCCCGCTGGCGCGACCCCCTGTGCGAGGACATCGACTGCCTCCACCTCACGGACGCCGCTTGGAGACGCGAAAACAACTACTGCAACCCCCCGTGGTCTGCACTCCCGGCTCTCGCCGCGAAACTGGCGCAAGCACAAGCCGCGGCGACGGTCATCGCACCCTACTGGCGAAATAAAACGTGGTACCACGCTTTCGCCCGCCTGGCAACCGAAACCGTGCACTTCCCGGCGTCCCGCGACCTGTTCTTTCCCGGCAGACTAGGCAAGCGCGAGGGGGTCGGACCTCCCGCGTGGAGCATCGTGGCCTTTCGGCTCTCACCCCCTCTTGGCTCTACATTCGACGCGGAGCGATTGGCCGGGCGTTACGCCCGGACCGATTAAATTCTCCTGTACCGCACGCCCCCCCTCTGCGTACAGAACCGCCGCGCTACGGCCTACGCCGCGACTCAGCACCGGCGCCCTGGTCTGCCGATCTTGCTGAAACTTTTCAAGACCTCCTAGGATCGGACCAGCTCGGGGTTACGGCGGTCGCCCTACTCAGCAACTCGCTAGCGCCCTCTACGAACGCTAGCTACGACAGCGCACTCAGACAATTTTTTATTTTTTGCGGAGAGGAAAATATCACCCCGCTACATGCCACCCCGGCCACCATGGTGCGCTACACAGCGTGGCTAGCCCTGCTCGGAACGGTCGCGGCCAGCTCGCTCCAACCCTACTTCTCCGCGGTGAACAAGTTCTTCCGCGACCACCTACACCAACCTATTGCCGTGGGTGAGCTCCTCGCGGACGCGCGCCGTGGCCTCGAAATGCTACAACACCGCCTAATCCCTACCGCCGCTCGCCTCCCGCTTCCCGCACCCGTCGCCCTCGACATCCTACACGCCGCCGACGCTCTACGCGGTACAGTCGCGTGGACACATGTCGCCCTTCCCCAGCTGCAACGCTTCAGAGCTTGTTTAGCGGTTTGCGTCAATTACATTTTTTTCTGCCGCGCCGAAACGGGCGCTCGCTGCTAGACCGGCGACTTGATTGTCGACAGACCTTCCCAGCAAATCTGTCTGTTCGTCCGCAAATGTAAGGGCGATCAACGCCGCTCCAACAGCGACAAGCTCGTCATCGCTATCCCTATCTCAGCCAACCCTGTCCTGGCAGACCTGCTAAACTACTACACGCAGCACCGCGTCGCGTTATGCTCAAAATCTACAACCGGCCACCCCCGGACGCTTTCTGGAGCTTCTCACCTGCTGAACCCTCCGCCGCGTGGGGTGCTGCTCCCACCATCTCCGCTTGGCTCGCCCTCTCCCTCCTCACAATCAACACGGCCGCGCCCCCCGGTTTTAAATGGACATCGCACAGCCTACGGAAAGGCGCGGCGTCCGCTGCCAGTTGCATCGGCGCGCCCCTCCCCGTAATCAAATATATGGGTGGCTGGGCCAAGAATAGCTCCGTGACCGAAGGAAAATACATTGACCCAACCATGACCCCAACACGTGCTGCTTGGCGGTTCTTCGGCTGGCTCACTCCGTCCCCCCCGCAACACTAATTTTGGCTGTGCAAGCCTTTGGCTTTAGGTTACTGGCAAAACGTGCCCTAGGGTAAATGGTCATATTGATTTAAATCGAGAGGTTTGCATATCCAATTTCCATGTGTACGGGACAGTAACACTAGCGGTTACTGTCACCGTTAAAAGGCGGCGCGTCGCACCTACATGGCAACCTCCTCGCCTTGCAGTTAGACGCAACCAACGACCAACGACTTCCCCAACGGTCAGCTCTAGCTAGCCCGAGCCTTATAAGCCGTAGCTAGCCACGAGCCTAGGCGCTCTCTGCTTTCGCGCTCAGCCAATCCAGGCTTCGCGCGAACCCACCCACCCATCCCTATAGTCCTGCGCTAATCGACCCCCAGGCCCCGCCTGTGGGTGTCTTTTGGCCAAATTGTAAGCAAGCTGACATCTTTGGCAAAACTTGCCCTAGGATAAATTATTGAATGGAAAATTTTGTATGAAGACATAAGTACAATTATCTATCCAGCTACGGGCGTTGCACAGATGTGCAGTATACTGCACAGCTGTGCAGTACTTCAGAATTCTAAACACGTACAACCGAGTTTTCTCCCAATCCAGCTCCCGACCTAGTATGTTAGCCTTTAAAGACGTTTACAGCGTTGGTTAGAATTTGGGAGCGAAATAAGCTGCGGCGGTGGCGTGGCATCGGCTCAAAACTCAGTAATCTGGCCCATGTCGGCGGCCCAACGTCACCGTGCCGCTACAAATAGAGACGCCCGTTTTAGCCGCGTTCATCGCCCTTTTCGCCCTAGAAAAGTCTTTATGGCGTAGGGCTCATACTTTGGAGGTTGGGGATGCCGTCACGCTAACATGGGTGGTGGCGGGGAGCAGCGGTGCGTGGGCGATGGTAGATTTTCACGCACTACACACCCGGAACTTCCCAAAAGTGAACTTAAAGGGCCAAAAGCTCGTGTTTATAGGCGAGGTGGCAAGTAGTAGCCCGCAATCAGCTAGGGATAGTCACATTGGGGCCCTATTGAGGCAAGGGTTGGTGGACGACGGCCTAGACGGCGATGAAAACGCCACCGACCCGGAGAAGAAGTACATACCGGTTCCATTGCGGCATTGCCATCCGAATAAGCATCCGTCTGGTAGGTCGCAAATGCTTCGATTAGTGCATGTGCATTTGAGAGGAATATCTATCTATATGATCAGGGATATCAAAGCTGCAGTCGTCGTTGGTTACATACAACTTGCTTACCTTTATCCTTGCTTTCTTGCCTATTTGGCACTTATCTAGGGGACTATTGTCTCGAGGGCATGTATGTACGAGTATGTTGCCTCTAGAGGGATAGAAAGTTGCGTATCTCTCTACCCTTTAAGTTAACTCTATAACTTACCATGTCTTACTTCCTTGGAGTGAAAATGGCAAGCTTATGGAGTGAAGAGGGCATTACCCAAGGTGAAAAAATTAGTACCACGTTTGACTTCTCCGCTCTGATGAGCTAGACTAGAGTAAGCTAGTGGAAAGAATATTTCTGTGATTTCTTCTCCTAGCTCCAACACCATAACTGTAAATGAGCAGATTTCCGTTTTTAACGACGCATTTGGGGAGATGGTTTAGTGCAAGAACTCTAATGACGGTCGATGAAAAGATGTTTGAGTTGCTAGGCGTGTGTGGAAACCTACACCAACACTTGTCATGTATGCTAACTAAGCCGCAACCGATTGGGTGGGTGCGATAGACAACGGCATGCTCTAGTATTCTTGCTTTTCGCATATGCTTTTTTGCATCAAAAGACATGCTCCCCATTCCCTACTCTGTGCCCAACTTTGAGCTTGAGCCTAAAACCCTATAAAAGAAACGGACAAAACCACGGCACGAAAGTATATACCCCGCGAAACGGAAGGCGTGCATTCACTGCAACACCTAAGGCCCCACTATTGGTAGTAGTAATATGCTCTAGTCATGTCCCTACACCGTGCTCTAGCCGCCGTGTTGCTCACCATCTTTATTAGCATTGCTACCGGCCCAGAAACATGTGGATGTGTTTTCGTCGAGTGATGCGGGTGCGAGATGCGCTTAAAGTCTAGTAAATATAGAACTATAACCTTTTACACACACTAGCACTACCCTACAAATCCCACCATTGTCTCCTCTCCACCACTTAGCTGCTGCATATGGGTGGGAGAGTCCGTCGAAAAAGTATCGGCGGTCGCTGCACAGCTGTGCAGTGAGGTAATCGCTAAGCAAGTCCGCGTAGATGCGAAACCCCGACCCGACGCCGGCTCCAACTTGTTCCTTTGCAGTCTAACAACCTGTAAAATAGACTTGGGACGCAAAGACTGCGAGCTCGAGCTATACTAGCGTTCGCCGCGAAACCAGTGCGCATCTAGGCGAGAATTGCTTGGATGCGCTAGATTCGCACGCGCATCGAGGCTTACCGGTGGCGGTAGAAGCCCTGGAAACTTGCACAAGCAAACCGCAGTACGTTGAAAATGCGTGGCTGAAAGCTCGGCGTAAAATACGGTTAAGTAGGTGCAGTTCGACGGGGTCGGAAAGACATGCCTAAACTACTGCACAGCTGTGCGGTACCTACCCGATGTAGGATAGTTTTGGTGCAGGTACGAGTACGGAAGCACTTATCAGATCATCATCATCGGTCAAAATAGTGAAATAAAACTTTACAAAAAAATCGGTCATGATAATATGGCAGCCTTCACTATCGCTACCATATCAGGACTGGCTGAACAACCCTCCCAGGACCGGTACGATACTGTACCCGTACATCGCTTGCAGACAGGGAATATCGACTTTGTTTGTTGTTGGCTTCTCGGTCAAACACTTCGTGCATCATCTTCACGCGGCCGCACATCCGCGCTTCTCACTCGCCGGTCACGCTCCCCTCCTCCGGGCCACAACGCAAACATGGTTCTCGGATTTATCGCGGGTGCCGCGGCAGTGCTCGCAGGGCATGTTTTATTAAAGCTTAAATCGAAGATGGGAAAGAAGCGGACTCGTGTGGTGCGTGTGGCCTGCGGTGTCAAGCTTCAGTCATCCACTACTTATTGTTGGACCTCCCTCCGGCGCGGAATCAGATCCGAGCTAAGGCAGCTGGCACAGCCAGGGACTGCAATGCATTCAGTCTGAAACAGCAATGAATGCGCTGCATAGGTTTTCAAACGCACGTGTGTATATTCTTGAGCGTGCTGCAGAACTCGGCACTGTGCTTCAACAATCTGGACAACTATCAGCCGCCGCAGCCATCGCCTCTCTCTCTCTCTCTCTCTCTCGCAACCCACGCGCCCCTCGACTCGGAGACTATGTCGTCTACTTGTCCACAACAGCACTTCATTGAACTTCGTATTCAGTTCTATCGTCTCTAGGTCTTATAGATAAGCTTGTCTGGGCTCGCGTGCTTTCTTGACGTTCATTAAGTATTGTCATTATCGCCATATCTCCCCTCTTTTCTTAACAGCTTGCGCTCTCAAATAACTCTTGAACCCATATCGGAACTTGCTGCGTCAAGTGTGCGCTAGCCTTCCGTTTCATCCGGATCTCGTCAGGGCTCAGGGTTTCTCCGTCAGCGCTAGATGCGTTTCTAGCTGGAAAATCCCACCGGGCATCGCGGCGGCTTGTCGGCGGAGTCCGTGAGTGCTGTCTGTAGGACTGACGGGTGCTACTGCCTCGGTGCTCCGTCTCGACAGGTCGGCGTCATCCCTGCTCGCTACAAGTCCTCGCGCTTTCCGGGAAAACCACTGGTCTCCATCGCCGGGAAGCCCATGATCATCCGGACCTGGATGCAGGCCATGAAGGCGAAGAAGTTGGACAAGGTGGTGGTAGCCACTGATGATGAGCGCATCGCGAGCGTCTGCAGGCAAGGCTACACCAGGCGTGAGTGCTTGTGAAATTCTGGCCGCGTGTGTTTGAGTTTAATGACGCTCACCGATGTGCTATGGTGCTGCTTACCCAGGGAGCACGGCGCGGATGTGGTGATGACGGATGAGGCTATTCCTAACGGCACGGAGCGGTGCGCACAGGCTGTTGAGCGCCTTGGCGGTCAGTTTGACATCTGCGTCAACATTCAGGGCGATGAGCCTCTGATGGAGCCAGAAATCATCGATGAGGTGGTGGTTGCGCTGCAGGCATCCAGTGACGCCGTGTACAGGTGAGTAGGACACTAGTGTGCGGGGTGGTGCATAAGTGAGGATTGATTTCTAGTAGTGGTTGGGTGTGAGGTAGCACTTGCAGCCGCTTAATCTCAACTATGCATGCTGTTTGCTTTCTCCAGTACTGCATGCACGCCATTGAAGCACGACGAGGTGTCCATGCGAGGCCGTGTGAAGTGCATTACCGACAAGGTAAGCTCAATGGGCTTTCCAAATGCCCCCCTATTTCTCTCTCTCTCTCTCTCTCTCTCTCTCTCTCTCTCTCTCTCTCTCTCTCTCTCTCTTTTGGATTCGATTGGATGTTGTGGATTGCGTTTCTAGGACGGCTACGCCATCTATTTCTCCCGCGGTGTGATCCCCCACAACAAGAACGGCGTGGTCACGGCATTCCCTGAGCCCTACCAGGACAAGCCCTACCTGCTGCACCTCGGCTTGCAGTGCTACGACACCGAGTTTTTGAAGACGTACGCCACCATGCCCAGCACACCGCTGCAGCTGATGGAGGACCTGGAGCAGCTGAAGTGCCTCGAGAACGGTTACAAGATCAAGGTGTGCAGGCGTTTGTGGGACATAGTGCAAATTCATGTGGGGGGGTAGCGCAATGGAAGGACTGGCTGTACTGAGAGTGCTGTGCTGTTGCAGACCGTTATTGTCGACCACAGTGCCCATGGCGTGGATGAGCCCTCGGATGTGGCCTCTATTGAGGCCATCATCAAGCGTGAGGGGCTGGAGTAGGGTGCTTATTCAGGCTCAGGTGTCGTCGGGATATGGGCTTGCGCTCGGCGTCTGAGTTGCGTTCAGCAGCCTTGCAAATGTGAGGTTGTGTTACTGTCTGCTCGGTCTCTGTGAATGCCAAATGGAGGCGCTTGCGTGCAACTGCGTTGAGTGATTCTTCAAAGCAGGGGAGATCCGTCCCGGTTGGAGGTGGGTATGTCATTCGAGCGCACGGAGAGTGTGTAATTGAAACGAAATAATAAGGGAACAGGTGTCTTTCAGCTCAGCATGGTGGTAGAGGCAGCAGTGGCCCTGACACCTTACAAGTAAAATCGAGTGCCGCATACTGCAAGAAACATACTCCTGCAAGGTGAAGGTTCGATAGAAGCAAAGGAAGGAATTATAGCTTAGCTCACCTTGTCATTCGATGTAAATGACCTAGTTGTGTCGAAGCTGCCAAGAATAACGCAGAAAATGCTGACGAGCATATAATTTGAAGGACCAGATAACAAAACAGTCAGTCGACACTTGAACGCTAGAACGAACAGCGGAGCCCCTTTCACTCCTCGACACCGCCGGACCTCGTTACCATTTCGCAGACTGGACCGCGATCCTCCTCTGCTGGGATGCCTTGAACTTCATAGGGATTGCTACTAGCGGCCGAACAACCCCGCGCGGCGTGTTATTGGCCTACTATCGAACTACTTGGCACCCCATGTTCTTGTACGGCCTTCCCGTGGGTATTTCACAATTTTTACCCGTATCATTTGCTGAGCCCAAGCCTTGTGTAGCACTTCAGACGCTGGTTTTTGTGACCGCGTGCACGCCTTGACTTCCATGATTTGCTGGTCGTGTCCGGTTTTCGTCGTTCCTTGTAAGTAAGCTTTTATCTTTCCTCGACGGTAAGCCCTCGAGTCCGGAACTGCAATAATGCTCTGTAAGCAACTCTTCAAAATATACGAGTTATTCGGCGTACGGCGGAGAGGCAGCCTCGTACCAAACCTGCCGATTCGAAGAGTTGAAAACAATGGTACGGGATAGAAAGCACCCAATCAAATGGTCTCGGGCAAAATCGCTACCCTCCGCCGATTTCAGCATTCCATCCTCACTGGCATACTTTTCGATTGCGATGCACCAACCGCAGTAGTTACGCACGAGTTCAATGGACCTCCTGCACACCTTCCTTGCGCCGGCCCGTTGCGACAGCTGCCCAACACGCGCCGCGCCATCGCCTCCCTTCCCAGCACAGCCGCCTGGGAAAGTGAGTTGCTATTGTACACCGGCTGCGCCCCCACTCCAGCGGACAACACTGTAAGGATCATGGGTTTTGCTCCCATTTTTGTATTGGCTTCCATTATTCCGGTGGTGCTTGGGAACTGAAGCGGATCGGGGTCGTCGCGAAAACTCAGGTCGAACGACAGCTGTGGCCGAACAGCTCGCCTTTCATAAACCGGGCGCGATGGTGATAGTCTGGCTGAGATTCGGGTTACAGCAGCGGTGTAGCTACGTGAATATTGCCGTGGAGGATAATGGGCTTTTAGGAGAGGGACTGGTTTTAGATATGCCGTCAAGGCTGCCCGTTCTGCGTGGTTAGGAGCGTAATATATTCTTGTCTAAGGGATCAAGCGCCGTCGTAGGGCGAGGGACAGCGAGCTGTGCTGCCGTTGCCCGTTGGACTACCTCTCGCCGTCACACCAAGCGTAATGTCTCCTCCTACACGACACCATTAGCATTCGCTCTGCGACAGGTTAATTTTCGAAATGATTATTCCATCTTTGTGTATGCCTAAGCGATCGCGGTCGTGTAACGGGTAGGTCAGACAGTGAGGCGAGTCCCCGCATCGAGCGTAACCCCCTTTCAATAGACTCGCTCCCGGCGTCGACAACATCGACACGCAGACAGATGCACCGACTCGATGGATAAATGTGATAGGCGGTCTATATAGCTCTATATATATGGAAGACATACCTTGAAGGATTCATCGCTACGTGACAGTATATTGAGAAATAGCCAACTGATCGCCTTATCACTTCCCGACTACCGCCCAGAGCAGTCACTTGATCAACGAAGTCGCCCGATATGATGGCTCTCCAGCTAGGACGCGCCTCGGCCGGCTTGCTCGCAGGCCAGCCCTCCTTTACCCGTAGCGGCAGTCGGCAGAGCACCCAGGTGGTGCTGGCCGCCAAGAAGACACCCCCGTACGTCCCTTCCCGTCGTCTTCTCGAGACACGACCCGCCTCTGCTATTAGAAGAGCCCGAGTCATCTCAGACATCAAAAATGTACTCGCTGTGCGCTTGTGCGCCTCGCTAACCGTATATGGGCGCGCGCGTGTGTATGTGTTTGCTGGTTGTATAGGGCGAGTAAGACCGGCAAGGTGAAGAAGGCGATTCGCAAGACAGCGCCCTCCAAGAAGATCCAAGTGGATGACGACACCATTGGCACCTTGGGCTCCATCGGCATCTTCGGCACCGCCGTCCTCACCGCCGGCTACCTCTTCGCCGGCTCGGGCGATGTTTCATTCGAGAATGAGAGTGCGGTATGGAACACTCTATCCACCCACTCACAGGCACAGCTAGCCGAACTACGGCGTCATTACCTACCGGGTCATTATCTCTAAATGATTAATATGTGTGGTTGTATCTGCCTCTTGCCCGCGTAGGAGACGGTGACCGTGGCGTCCGCTCCCGAGCCCCTGGCCCGCACAAGCGCCCTGCCCGAGTCTCAGACCGGTGCCAAGGTCAAGCCGCTCTCCAAGGATGCGCCCCCAGTTGTGGCAGAGGCCCCCGCTGTTGGTGCGTCCCTCGTTCCGCCCCGTTTTCGTGTGCCTTAGTATTCGTAGGGGGGGGGGAGGGGTTGGGTAGGGTGAGAGGCATGCAAGTGTGCTGAGTTGAATGCCAGCTAATCACATTTCTCTACTTTTCAGAGGAGGAGGCCAAGCCCGCCCCTGTCGAGGAGCCCAAGTACACCCCTCCCCCTGGTGAGCCCCCCCTCCTGCTCTCATTCTGTCATGACTGTGGTAATGAGCATTGCGTAGGGCTCTCATTTCCTAACAGAAAACTGCGAACAAGCGATAGTCCATTTTACATCTGCTAATATTTACTCATACAAAAGGGGAAATAATTGGGGGAAATTAGGGTCAGTTCCACTGCCTTGACTGTGTGATGTATTGCACCTGGTGTCTGATTGTTGGACTTTGTGACACAGCCATCAAGCCGGACAAGAATGGCGTGGAGAAAACCACCCAAGGCTTCGACTTTGAGATCCAGGGCGCCAAGACTGTGGTCCCTGCCCCCGAGCCCTCCCCCACCCCGGAGCCCACTCCCCTTCCTACCCCTGAGCCAATCCCTACCCCTACGCCTGAACCCATCCCTACCCCTACCCCCCAGCCCATCCCAGCTCCCACACCTGAGCCCATCCCTACCCCCGAGCCCATCCCAGCTCCATCCCCCGTCCCACCCCCTAAGCCCACCCCGGCTCCATCCCCCGTCCCACCCCCTTCCCCTGAACCCATCCCCACCCCCGCACCCGCCCCCAAACCATCCGCCCCACAGCAAGCCTCGGCCCCAGCACCAGTCATCCCCGAGGTATCTGCTCCGGCCCCAGCTGCCAGCATCAGCAGCAGCAGCGCCCCCAGCCCCGCGGTCATCGGTGGAGCGGCTGTGGTCGTGCTCGCTGCTGCTGCTGCCGCAGCCTCTGGTAATGCGTCTGGCGAGGTAGGCCGGCCCAGCCATCCCTTGCATGCACTTCCATCGAACAAGAGTTAGTTTATACCTTACTTCATCCGTTTTGTACAATAGATGTGGACAGTGCAAATTACTACAAGTGATGGCAGTAGCACCCCCGCAAGTGAGCGGGTTTCTAATTGGGCTCGTTGTGTGTGAATATTCTTTCAGGAACCCTCCTCCCCCGCTGCGTCCGCCTCCTCGCCGTCTCTGCCCGTCGGCGCCACGTCCGAGTCCACTGCCGAGGAGCGCAAGAAGGAGAGGAAGGAGTGGATCGCGGCCTGGAGGGCGCGCAGCAAGTGAAGCCCGCGGAGTATCACCACCTCAGACCTCTAAGCCGCGTCCAGCAATATTCTTTTTACTTACCCCTTGCACGCGATATACCCCTACCTGCGTTGCCCTGTCCTATCCCAAGCTCCCCACTCTCCCATACATTTGAACTTGTGTGGCATTGTAAAGATGCCCCTTTTAAGCCAACAGCTCCCCCCCCTTCCCACCTATACCCTCTGCGTAACTTCACCTGCATGCACAGCTTCTCATGGAGATTTGCCGTGGGGCAGTGTTTGGTGGTGGGGGTTGTGGTGGGTTTGGGAGCTCTGCATTGAGACAGCAGCTATTCTCAAGTCGAATTGTCTTGGTCTATTTCGTGCAGTGCGGAAGGAAAGATGGTCCTTGCACTAACGTTGCAGGGAGCCAAACATTCCGCGGTCGTTGATAATCCAGCCGGTAGCGTCCTGCTACTCTCCCGTAGCCTTGCATCCTTCCCCGTGCAATGGGACTTCAGTTGTAGGCAGTTGGGTGGGGCTTGTATTTTACATCTAGTCAACAGGACGTCCGAATAATCGAGTTCCAGCAGACACGGGCGCGATGATGCTCGTCAATAGGGGCTAAACCCTCGATCTGCTCGGTTATGACGCCGCTCCACCGCTGCATGATGCTGCCCTCCGACTGCCGTAGAACCAGGTAGGTCCCATATGCACATCCGCGAATCCTCGCCTGCCGTCAGACATCGTGTGCCGACGCCGGGCCACAGCAAACATCTCACCACCTGAAATAAGGACAGGATAGATTAGCACACACACACACACTCTCTCTCTCTCTCCCCCCCTTGATCCACTGCCTGGGCTGAGCTCCTGAGATAAGAATTGTTGCATGCACGACAGTGACAAGCGGATGGGTTAGATGGATGGAGGGGCATAAGGCGAACGCACAGAGTTGTGACCCCCGCTCAAGCAAGCCGAGGGGGCGCCGATGGCAAAGGCCCCGTTCGGGTCTTGCAATACCGGGAAGATTGCCGCATGGCCCTGACACATCATCGCATGTCGTAGCGATCGCTCAGAGAGTATGCATAGCGATACGCATAAACACAACAATTCAAAAATTTCTCATTCATTGTTCTGCACAAGCACATCAAACACAATCCCGGCACGCATTGACTCTCACTCTCTCACAACAATACACAAACTCTGTAAAACTTGCCCCCTCACACGCACAGATTTGTAACCTTTTAGTTCCTCGTACATATGAGCACCCCCCCGTCCCTCCTCCAAAAAAAAAACATCCCCCCCTCCCACCCCCACACAAAGCGTTGTGCGAGAGTTTGGCGGCATACTTAAGCACCACTGTATGTATAATAAGCGCAGATTTAGCAGAGATACGGATTATGAAAAAATACGAGGCGAACGATGAAGGTGGGAGGAGGGGAGCCTGGCACCTCGTTATTGCCGGCCTTTACCCACAGCGCATTGCTACCCGCCTCGTACGTGCAATCAACAATGTAATCCACCTGCATCCACGGCCACAAATGCAATTGAGTGTATGCAGTATAGTCAATGGAGTGTCCTTCCATGTACCACTTCCCTACACCCACCCCCTCCTTCCCCCTCTCTCTCTCTTTCTCCACTCTCTCTCTCTCATACACACAAACACACACGCGCGCGCGCACACACACACACACACACACACACACTCAACTGTCATACAAGAGCAAACTGATGGTTACTCACCTTGTGCGCTAGTTCCGCGACCCCTGCAGCAGCTGCCGCCTGACCCGCCACCTCTCGGAAGTCCTCCATCGCCAGCTGCGCGCCCCCACCATCCAGTCCCTCCTCAGAGCAAGCCGCCGCCCAGTTCCAAAGGTGCAGCCCCTCCGTGTGCGTCCGACACCACAGCCGCTCCGACGCGGTACCAAAGAAGCCCACCTCCGCGTTCGAGTTACCCGTGTTTAGGCAAGCCTGATCACATCATAGATAACAGCAGTCACACCTCAGTCCACATGAGGTCTGAGGTAGGGTCGAAGGGACTGTGGGTATCACACAAGTAGAAAAGCAGGAGTTGGGTGATAATGGGGACGCACGTCAAAGGCATCGTCCTCGTTCAGCCCGCCCGAGAGGTTGTACACGCTGATGAGGCCATCGGAGGAGGAGCTCAGGAAGACGTTGGGATGGTTTGGGTGGAACTTGACCTAAGTGCGTGAGAGAGGGAGGGGGTTGATGATGGAGGGGCTCAGCAGTGGTGGCGATCCGCCTTGCCATTGTAGTCTGAGGGTGAGAGAGTGGGTGGCCATATGCACGTGGTAGTATGTGATCACACCTGTGTCACCTCCTCCGCATGTGCGTCCTGGAAGGTGCCCAACTGTTTCCCTGTGCGTCGGTCCCAAAACATCACTTCGCTGTCCGCGCCCACTACCAGTACGTGCTCCCGGATGCTAAAACTGAACAGCTCCTTTCGCTTCGCGTCAACCCTACCCAACGCAACACGGAAGGTTAGCGCAACACGGGTAGGCACGTCTCCAGAAACGACGGCACACCCTCGAGTGCCTCACCTTTCGCCCTCCTGCTTCGTGCGGGTGTCCCAGCCCCGTACCGTCCCGTCACGCGAGCTCGAGTGCAGCACCGCCGGCGACTCGGGCAAAGCGAAGGCAATCTGCGTGATGGGGCGGCCGTGGCCCGCAAGGTCACCCACAGGCGCGAGCTCCGAGTCTCGCGCCGCGTAGAGCTTGATGCGGTTGTTGGAGAGCGAGGCCGCGAGTGTGACGCCCCCCTCGCCCGCCTGACTCTGCGCCACGTCAAAGACGTAACAGTCGGACTTACTGCCAAAGTCGGTCCGAACGCTGGTCAGCACCGACAGCCGCGCGCAGGGGGCGCTCGACGATGGCGCGGCCAGTGGCTGTGCTGCCGAAGTACTTGGGGTGAATTTCGGAACGGAGGACTCAGAAAACTGCGCTTCCGCGAGCTCCTCCTCGTCAACGTCCTCGCCGAACCTGATGTGCATCTTCGGCGGCATGTTAGCCGTATATCTCAAACACAATGATATATGCCGTCCCGGCACCAAATACGTACGCGCAATTCACGCCTGTATATGCACACTCTCAGTCTTGCAAATCCGTGGGATACGAGCCGCCACTGCTGCCGGAGTGCCGGCTGCCGTGCTCGAGGCTGCCTTGGCTTGTCGATAGCAGAGGGGCTCCGCCGACCGCCGACGTCGGCCGCCGCCAAATTCGCATGGCGCACGTCCGCGCGCGAACTGGGGTCCAGTAACCGCCGATGACGAGGGCAGAACAATTTGCGGGGGCGCATTTGATGTACATGTCGCCCGCAGTACTTTACTTGATTAAAGCACATTATATGTCACTTAAAAGACTACTAAGTGCTCGCACGAACACCAATGTTCCTCGTATAGGTGCTCGTCTCCCACTCCGCCCTGGCAGCCTTCCATTAGGAGCTCAACATGACAAACTTGATGCACTTCTGCTTTGCTTGGCACGCCTTTGGTTCAATCGATCCATGGCTACTATCCCTTCGCCATGGAGGATGGAGGCCGGTTGGCGCCGATGGCGGCTTAGTTGGTTGATCGCCTGGATATTTAGGTGGTTGTTCGTCGCTTCCCTAGCATGGGGGCTGCTGACTCTCGCTCCTTGCGCTCTGACAGTTATGTCCGTATATGCAAAATTTCGTTCGTCGATCTACTTATGTTCCTTTTCGGCGTTTTTGGGGGGATGTGCGACGTGAATTCATGCAACGTCTTTCTGCTGCTCTTCATGGCACTTTGGGTTCCTATCTCCGCGACGCTTTTCAGGAGGGCGGTGTTGACGCTGTGGCATGCCTTCCTGTTCCTCCTTCCTGTTCCTCCTTCCTGTTCCTCTTTTCTTCTTTTTGGTTTGGTGGCCTCCATTGCTTTTTCTTGTCAGGATTTTTTTCTTACTTAAGATGATTTCATAAGAAATTTCCTCGATATTGACAGACACAGGTCAAATGATGGGGGTTTTCCCTTTGTGCGCCTTTTTGCTAATTGTGTTTTTCACTGCCTTTCTTGTAAAAAGATGTTAATATTAACATAAATGGAGAGTGGCATACAACAACCGAAGCAACAAAATAAAGGATAAAGGAAACAAACTCAAATGTATCTCTCAAACTCTTAAAAACAAACCTAAATTGGCTATTGCCAAACTCAATTTAATCACCTCGTCATGCAGAGTCATTGCTACATACAAGTTATTTAGGTAACGAAAGTCAATTGTCAACCACCATATTCGCCAAATTTCCTACAACCCCTACTAAGCCGCCTCGATCACCATCTTTCACAGCAAAGGGCGCATACTACCCGTGGACAGATCGAAATAAAAAGTACAAGCAACACAACACGACGTGCCAACACTATCTTAGTTACAAGCCGGGGGGGGGGGGGGGGGGGGGGGGGGGGGGGGGGGGGGGGGGGGGGGTCGAAGCGTGGGGTCGGTGGGACGATGAATTACTAACGTGGCGCCGAGCGCTTTACACACGCTCTACTCTTTTTTACGTGGGAGTAGGTAGGACTAGCGTGGCGCCGAGCGCTTTACACACGCTCTTCTCTAGTGTAACTTGGTGGAGGGCCCATAACCTCTTAGAGTTGGGAACGGATAGTTACACGGAGGTTGTGCCGGCCCCACAGGGGGGCCGGCTGTGGTGACTAGAGGAGTGAGAGGAGAGAGATGGCGGCCGGCGAAGGCACCGGCAGGGCCGGCCGATCGCCACTAATAGGGAATAGAGTACCGCTAATAGCATAACACTAAGTACTAGAATGACAAATAGCTACCTTGTACATAAGTACTATGCAACGGGATGCTAGTGCTAACAAGGGGGGGTGGATGGGGGGGATTATGCCAATCGCGGCCGGTTGAATACATCCTCTTGATAACCCATGGTGAACAACACCACACATTGCATACTATTTTAGGTGTGTCGCTATTGTAGGTGTACCTTGTCGAAGAGTACCCGGTCGTCGAAACCCTTGGCGTTAACCCTAAAATGTGGTGCACATGGCTGTCCGAGACATCAACCGGTCTCGTGAGCCGGAACTTGAGACATTTTTCAGTATTAAATTATGCTCGCTTTTATCGTAGTAGGTAGGCCCCCAACTATGGCTTTTATGTTTTAGTCGTGAACTAATTCTTTGATATTCTTACCAGGAAAAGTACAAGGAATAACCCACTAAGAGGAAATGAAAATAGACAAAGCCCCACATGCCCAAGCTCGCGGGACATTGTGAACAAGTTGGATCATACGATTGCCCCTCTGGATCGAAAACCACGTATGGCGGACAAGTTTTGCATTTTGTGCTAAGCGAGCAAGAACGCTCGGGAGTTGGAAATGGCAGTGTGGTTCTAGGCCGGGGCACCGCGGAATTTCAACGGATGCGAGCGAGTGTATCACCCACACGCAATATCACGATGTTGCCGGAAGAACTCAACGAGCCACGCACGGCAACACCGGTGCAAGCGAGAGCTTACCCTATGCATGTGACGGAGAAGGCGTGGCGTGATAATAAGCCCACTGGGTCGATTTTTTCACAACCGTAGCTTTAGTATTCCCTTTCTCCTTGTTCCCGACCCCTCTTCCATTCGCAACATGTCGTGTAATAATTGCTATATATGCATCAATAGACTCGTGCATTTTTCTCCAAACTTCCGCGCCTTTTCCTATGTAGTGCTAATATGTGTCCTTATTGTCAAGATCGTACTTTGGTTGTTCCCCTCCACAAGCAGTATCCACCCTTCCACATCTTGCTTCCATCTATATGGCAAATCAATGTTGCCCTCCGTGGTGACATGCACCACATCACACGAGCACGCCGATCCTGGATTCAAGGTTCAAGCGTTCAATATGTTGTGCGTCCTATACTTCGCTCCGTATGTGGCTGATGTGCGGACATACCTGGAGTTGATAGGAAAGCCAATGCGCATAAATTCACTATTGATAGTGTCAATTGCTTGCATGGTAATCAAGGCCCACGTATCAAGGTCCGACCCCAACGATGTGTAAGAGCCGCTCGCCCTTTGGTTTGGAAGACGTTACTCGCGGCCGCGGGTGTATTCGTGCATGAAGAAATAAAATGTGATATAAGGTGACACTATTCACATATATTAGCCCATCATCTTGCCAACGATGAGAATACGACAGGTTATTGACGATCCGCCAAGGACAACACTTCATTAACAAGTGTGCATTCGAAAGTTGGCCTCATCCGACACGACACATGTTCTTGTCGTTTGCTCACCACTTGTACTTCAAGTGCGCCTTCGTTTTAGTTTGATTTGCAATTCAGTTGGAATGATTCGGTATTCAGCTTCCGTTGGGCAAATTTGATGAAAGGTCGGAGAGAAGTTGTTGGGGTTGCGTCTTCAACCACGAAATTGATCGACCGAGCTCGACGCATTATGTTATTTCGTGGGTACTGGTCGTATTTTGGGGGTCTGTTTTCCCGCTCGCGGCCGACCCGAGCCAGACTTGCTATCACTCGACCTATTCATACACATCGGACAGCAGCGAGCCGATATGGATGCCGCGTGTGACAGCTCTCCCATCTTTATGCTTCCATGTGGTGATGCTTGGTCGTATCTTTGATGCTATGATCTATTACGACGATTGTTGCGATGCGTGACTGCGTGAAAACTTGGCGGCGATCGTAATCGGTGCGAAGTAAAGCTCACAAAAGTAATATAATATGTAGATAATAACGGCAAACAACGAGCATACAAGTGCCATGCCATATCTTGTTTACGCACATACCTATGTCATCCATGAATTTGAGGCACATTTCAGACACATGAGGACGCACGAAAGTGTGTACGCGCTCCGGGTAAGTTATTCTGCCTTCGCTCGCAATCACGCGCCCTCGAGGAAACCGACCCGAAGGCCGAAACCCCGGCGACTGGAGACGCGAGTGAATGAAAATGAACATGGTGCTTGGCTCCCACCAGAAGCATCAGATGTTGTGGTCTGCCAAAAATGGAAGTAACTACAAAAACGCTCATCGTAGTAGCCAATGACAAGTGCAGGCGGGCTGTCAGGTGCTCGTTGCAGCTCACTCAGGCGAGAGAGGCAACCCTCCCCGTTTGACCCCCCCCCGTCTTGCACTGCACTTAGCACGCTCGCCAGAGTCATCATCCTACCCTTCACAACACGATCATGAAGCCGCAGTCCTGCCCTTGTGCCATCTGCACCCCATCCCTTTGCTCTTGGCAGCTAAAAATGGAATCTATCTTACAGGAAAGCTATATTTGTGGCAGTGAGTGGTGAAAAAGGCTCCGCCGCCGCCAAAGGCGATAATAAGCAGTACAGCACCTACGGAATATACTGCACCGCCTTCACCTTCTTCTCCACCTCATCGAAAGCCTCCGTAAACTCTGCGTCCTCCTCCGCATTCCCCTTCAACGGCTTGGGCAGCAGCAGCATGACGCTCGTCGGCCGCTTAGTCTGCCCCGCGGCGCCCAGCTCCTCCTTCGAGTCGACGTACACGTACGGGATATTGCGGTCCTCGCACATAATCGGAATCGCCGTGATCACATCCACTGGCGAAATGTCTCCCGCGATAATGCACACCCTTTCAAAACAAACGCATGACCACACGACTCAGCACGACATCAAACTTCGGATTATCAAACCAAGTCTTAGTTAGTTATTTTTGGGGAAGTGCAAGGCGAGCGGCCGAGGCGTGGCCGCGATGTGATGTGGCTACGCGCAGTTTGCCCTAACTCCAGGGGTGGGGGGGGGGGGGTGGGGAATCAGCCAGTAGGGAAACGCACCCCTTGACGTTTTTCCGCAAAGCTTTCACGACCTCCTTCACCCCCCGCTTGACCTGCTTCTTCTTGGCTGCCTTCTTCGCAAGCTTAAGCACTCGCTTCTTCAGCTTGTCGTCCGCAAGCGGCTTTGCGATAGCGCACAGCTTTTTCGCCACGACCTGCCCTTCCCCATTAGCCTCGACACTAGATTTTCCCATAACTGCAACCGTGCTATAAGGTTTACGCCCCCACTCTTGACAGCAAGCCCACGCGCAGCCGCGCACTAGGTCACTCACAGAGTCCCGAAAGTGCCGGGAACGAACTTGCCGGCGACGGCGACCTAGGGTCTGTTGCGAAGGGGCCGGCGTGTATGAGGGTTCGCGTAATCCGTCCGTAGAATCAGAAGCGAAGATTAGCTCTTGTTGAGAAAACGGTGCGAGTAGGCCGGAAACTTGATGCTACGGCGGCGCTGCGGTGAGTGGTGCAGAGTGTCGGCGCGAGGTGGGTCGATGGCATACTGAAGTATGACGATGCTGTTGCTGCTGATGATGCGCCGCCGCCGTTCTGCTAACAGTAAGCAGTACCAGTACTGTACGGATACACGTACAAATGCATATGATTTCATCATCATCAGTCAGACGCAGATTGATTTATAAAACTTTAACTCCGCACTTCTACTCTGCTTGGCACGCCTTCGGTTCAGTCGAGCCATCACTACTATCCCTTGGCCATGGAGGATGGGGGCCGGTTGGCGCCGATGGCGGCTGAGTTGGTTTATCGCATGGCTATTTTGGTGGCATTCGTCGCTTCCTTGGCATGGGTGTTGTTGACTCGCGCTCCTTGCGCTCTAACAATTATTATGTCCGTAAGCATCATTTCGTACGTCGAACTACTTACGTTCCTTTTCGGCGTTTTTGGGGGGATGTGCGACGTGAATTCATGCAAAGTCTTCTTGCTGCTCTTCATGGCACTTTGGGTTCCTATCTCCGCGGCGCTTTGCAAGAGGGCAGTGCTGACGTCTCGGCATGCCTTCATGTTCCTCGTGCTTAGGTCGTTTTTTCTCTTTTCTTCGTTTTGCTTGGAGACCACAAGGTAAAAAATTCTTACATGAAAAAGTAATGGAGACCACCAAGCAAAAGAAGAAAAGAGGAAACAACTTAAGCCCGAGGAACATGAAGGCATGCCACAACATAAATATTGCCCTCCGGCAAAGCGTCGCGGAGATAGGAGCCTAAAGTGCCATGAAGAGGAGCATAAAGACATTGCATGAATTCTCGCCGCACCAAGTAAAAAGAAGAAAAGAGGAAAAGAAGAGGCCATACTTATTTAAGTTATCTAGAGGTTTGCAAACCCAACTCCAAGGTGGCCATGTATACGGGAGAGTGACCCCCGCGGTCAATGTTACCGTTATTGAGTAACGGCGTGTCGCTCCTCTAGGACAAGCAACTCGGTCTAGGAGTGGGGCGCAGCCAACCACCTGATAACTTCCCCAACGGCCAACATTAACTAGCCCTAGCTTTATAAGCATGCACTAGCCAAGAGCATGGCACTATGCTTTCGCGCTCAGCCAATCCAAGCTTCGCGCGAAAAGTATTGAGTAGTCTCGACTCTAGTAGACGAGCATGGTGTCAGTTTTCACATCATCGCCTCTTGCGCACATGAGCGTCACGATACACTACGTACTTCCCCTCGCTCTACGTCGCAGCCTCGCACCATGCAACTCTAGCGATCTACTTCCGCGCCGGGAGCCGACGCTTCACGGATAGTACTATAGCAGTCGAGGAGCGCACAACATAACGGATTCGTACCGCCACTACAACTCTAGAACAACGGATCGCTAAGCAGATTCCGGCGTCTAACGCCGCCTTGAAAGCCAAGCGCCAATTGAAATTGACGTTGTTCATAGCGAACTGGCAAACTCGACCGGTAGCCATCTATCGGGCCTCTATACTCAGCCATACATTACTTATGAGCAGCAAGTTTAGAACGGGTCCTCTTCGACCACGTACACCTATTGACACACCTATCTGCAATGTGTGTCGACCTTCCTCGGGAGTTAAAAAAACTGTAAACATCGCAGCAATTGTCACAGCCTCCCCGCCTAAGCAATAACAGCGTAAAATTTTGTAATCAAGAAATCCATATCTAATGATAAATCCACTTGTCAAGAAATGCAAAACTAAACTGCTGCTCGACCTTCACGATGCACAGCCCGCTCCCACCGAACCGGGGTGTCGACCGGCCTAGTAGGCCGGTCGGCGTTCGGGAAGGACGATGGGCTAGCCTAATCTAGCTCCCGCGTGACTTCGGTCTTGCCAAAGATAGGAGGGGAAAGGCTAGCAAAAAAACCCACGCGGTCGCTAGTTGATCCCACCGCCGCATCCCGTAGCCCCACCCCAAGGTCGATGCCGCGCCCACCGACGCGACGTTCGTCCTCGTCTAGGTCCCCCGCCACCTCGAGGGCAAGTGGGGGGGGGCGAGACATACACACTTAGGGAAAGACTGGCACTCCTTCCTCCGCGCCTGAATTTTCCCCGCTCATTTCCCCGTTTTTTCCTCTTTCTAGTATCCGGGCACTTGTGTGGTAATCCGATGCGCCCGTACCCTCCCCCCTCTCATCGCGCGTCCACCGAGCAACCTTTTCCGAGCGTGGGCCTCCGCACTCACCCGGGCCCACAATCTATGTATATAGGTATGTCGGGGTAGTGGGTGTCGAAAAGGGGGGGGGGGTGGAGGGGGGCAGGTCACCGTAGCCATATCCTTCGGGCTGTGGGTGCACGGAAATTAGTCAAAGCCCTCCGTGCGGGGTTTTCCGGCGCCGCCGACCCGGAGGGTCGTCGTCGCAAAATCGTGTCGATTCCCCCGTCGCGACCAACCTCCATGTCGCTCAAGCGTACTCCTCCCCCCGGGAGATGAAGCATGTCGACGTAGCGGTCCGCCAGTGAGCGCCCTGCCATGGTGATGCTTCCCAACAAGTTGGACGCCGGGTAATGACATCGTATTAGTTTCCAAAAAAGCCCTCCGTGCACGGCTTTCCGGCGGCGGCTACTCTTGAGGATCGCCGCCGCCTCACCTACCCGCTCTTCCGCTTGCGACCGACCACCGGCCTGTGTCATGACGTGCCTCACCCCCGGAAAGGTTCGAATGGTAAACTGGTAGTCGATGGCTAGCGAGCGACCTTTCTTGGCGCTACTTCCCGGCTGGCCATCACCAACTCCAACGCGCGTCCCACCGATGATCATGCCGTGCCCTCCTCGCCATTAAACGCTCCTGAGGTACAAGCCCCACCCCGTAGGGTAGGATTGTATCCAATAGGATTTTACCGCGAAAAAACATATCGGACGGCCCGAGCAGGAGATCTTGGCGCCGGTACTGCACAAAAATTGATTTTTACAAAAGCCCTATGTAAAGGGCTTTCCCGACAGTTGCTGATTTCGCGGATCGCGCTGTCGGCCCTCTTAGCCCCCTACCGTGCCAAGCCTGGCACGGCTACGGGGTTTCCAGCGCCCACCACGGGGAGGTGAGGAGATGCCGACGGGCATGCGAGCGCACCCCCTTGGAGAGCCGCCGCCGCTGCACCGCCGGCGAGCACCCCCAGCGCCAAGGCTTTACGAACACACCAGCGACTACGAGTCAAAATCAGTCTCCCCCCCCCCCCCCCCCCCCGACGCATGATGAACGATGACCCCGAGCCTACCGAGCCCGAGCTCGTCGACCTCGCCTTCTACTGCAAAGTCATCCATGCCGGGCTTGAGCGCCCCCCGCGCGACGTCGACGAGCCCCGCCTATAGACTCTCACAAACAACACGGCATGCGCTTTGAGCGAGAAGAAGTCTAAGTAGGCATACGACGAGTATCTATAAATCGGGTGCTATCCCTTCTTCGACATTTGCGCATGCACGGCAATTTGCGAGGGCATGGACGCGCAATTAGCCGAACTAACTACATCGCCGGAGCACGCAGCAACCCTTGCCCGCATCAGAGCGGGTCATCTCACCCACACAGCGATGGAGGATGCCGCCGGTACTCGAATGGGCTTCCTCCGCCTCACCAAGGGCGGACAAACGAGCACAAATACGGACCACGTTTTTGTTGAACTCGCACACGAGCGTTTATGTCGCCTCCGCCCTACCGCGGTCTCGGGCACAGTGGACGCGCTACGCGAAGCGTTCGTCGACCGCAAATTGGAAGTCAGCCTACATGCCGCTAGCAAAGTTGGTATTGGAGCAGCCTCCACCACATACATACATTACCAACCTCCCGGGCCGAATGCCAAGGCATAAGAGGGCGGTTGTCGACCGGCGCAAGGTGACAACATGGGCAGGAGTTACAGCAACGCGAGCTTATACCGGCGCCAAGCCCACCGACGCGCCCAAGCCACCCCCCAAGACATTATGGTGTGGCCCGCCGCGCCGATTCATGTTCACCTACATTTCCCTTCATGTGTCACCGCGTGCGGCGAAGATGGTGGGAGTGGAAGTTAGTCGGCGCGAGCGGACAAGTCGTGAATTGGATCCGCCATAGGGTGCGGGACTGCGGGTCAAGCTCAAACACGGTCGTTGACCACGCCCTTTCGACCACGGCGTCTCGATACTAGACGCTACCCCTTCACAAGTCGAATTTCTAGCAACAGAACTGCTCCTTTTCGAGGCTTGCGGGGCTTGTGAGCGCGCACGCCGCTCCCGCTTCGTGTCGCGCATGTTCCTAGTCCCAAAACCATGCGTCAACCAACGGCGGCTAATAATCGACCTATGACAGCTCGACATCTACTGCTCCGACTACAACATGACGTGCAAGACGTTCAAGCACCTGCGCCACATGTCCCGTCCATAGGACTATTTCGTCTCTCTCGACCTGAATATACGTTCGGCATCCGCGAGAGAGATCGAGACTACTTCACCGCCAACTGCCGCGGCGAAGTTTGGCGCGTGGCGTACCTCCAAATGGGGTGGTTATGTTAAGCTTGCTGCTTCTGAAAGTTAACCCATATCTTCACTTACCACCTCCGTCGGCCTACAAGTCCGACCCATGTCTTGTCGCCCCCCACGTTTCGGCCCTCCCGTTGTTTCCTACGCAACATACGGTGGCGCAGCACATATATGTTTCCATGCATGGATGATTTCCTCTTCCTAGCACACTCTTACCAAGCGTCGCTATCCGTACGCGCCAGTGGCGTCCACACAAGATGCCTTGCGTATGCTTCTTCCGCTTGCCGATTCAATTTCATGTTGTTGTCTTTGCTACTAGTGCGACGCATTGCTTGCGCATTGGTTCGGGCTGCATCGGCCGCCTCGTTCGCCTCCTTTGTCCTCGCCGCGGAAGTTTTTGCCTACATAGATACAATAGTATGCGAATGTAGGCGATAGTCAAAGTGAGAAGCATAATAAGCATTTTCGTATTTGAAATTCACCTAAGTGGTTGCCTGGCCGTCCCTGATTTTTCCAGCACGCGTTGCCATGTTGACCTCATGTTCTCATCGATTCGTACCGAGTTGTAGCCCCCCTCAAGCATTTTGAGCCAACGTTGAACGAGTTGATCTTTACTCTCTATCGCATCGTTATCCGGGAGAGTTTGTCCGCCAGCTCCCATGTCGCTGCGTCGATTTTTTTTTTAGCTTCAACGACGACATAGCCATCGTTAGTGCAACTGAGGCAAGAATATCGCAAGGCCTCTCGAAAGGGGAATAGTCGCCATTACGCGATCTGTTATGGCGTTAAAACACGCCAACTTTGTCTTGTAGTCCGCTCCGCCCAACACCCATCAATAATTAGAGGCGTTAAGCCACTTTGCATCAAAGGTCCCGATAAAAGCCCGATCGACGCGAGGGAGCGACGCCAAAAGAAGAAGCTATGGGCACCACGTGATGTTACTAAAGCGTGAATTGCCTAGGCAAGCCAAAACCACACCACTTTCCTCTTTTATGATCGTATGGTATGTGGTAAAAAGGGAATCGCGCGGGACATGCACGGTCAACACCATTTTGAAGTCTAAACCGACAAGATCGACGGAATCAAGCGTCTCCCCCGTTTGATTTGCTTGATTCGCCGCCGCCTAGCGCGCACATGCTAGTGCACGGGTTACCCCGCCAACACCCTCGACTCCTTCTACCTCCGCCACAGTTACGGTTGCATGAAACTTCGGGGCTTGAGGTTTGTTGGAGTCACTCACGATGCTCGCATTGGAGGCTCGGGGGTTGCTTGTCGGGGTGGGTGTCTCTCTACCCTCGCCATTGCTCTCGCTTCGCACCTCACTTTCCAACTCCATGCTGCGTCCACCGCCTGAAAGACGCCTCATTGCGTTCTCAAGCCTGCCGAGGAATCCAAAACCATGCGACTCTCCCATTGTGCTAGGTTTGGTTTTTGTGGCGGTTAGCTTTCTAAAAGTAACTGCTAACACAAATATGTTCTATTCTAATGTGTCGCTGCTCAATTGCTGGGTTGTGGTGCAAATGGGAAGAGATGAGAAGATGTCTCACTGCTTGCACTTTAGCACTAGATTGTAATTGAACGAAGGGAATTGTTAAATGGTTTTCTCACCTCCTTCTAGTGCAATGGGCTTAAAAAGCTTTCCGCCCAGATAGCTTACGCCTGCTCACACTCGCTTACGTGTCAGGCGTTAGGGCTTTCCAACCGTCGTCAACAATCTAGCGACGCGGCTTGTCTAGCATGGGGAATCACATTATGCATAGGAAACCTCGCTTGGCGCGTCATCTGGCTAGTTAGTTTAATTGTGCGTACCTACACGTACCGGGAGGTAGTAGTGGTAGTATAGTACGCATCACCCTTGCTAATATTGCAGTAGCGACGTACCCACGTCGTACGTCCTTCCGATGGAAATGCACGAATTGGAATTAGTACCGAGTACATGTACAATGTCTTGCAATGTACTGTTGCAGGACTGTACTCGTCACACTCGTACCCTCCCCCTCTTGACAAATCTGTGAGGCCGCCTCGCGGCAGGCCTCCGCGGTCTAAGCTCCTTTACTAAAGCAGTTACATCGACTCAAGAATGGGCGCTGGGTGAGCGTGCATGAAGTCGATGTACGCATGAGTCTTGGCAAACTTGTGCCATTGGGGCGTCTCCAAGAAATCTTGTAACGCCGGCGCCCGCCGGCGGCGCAACGGCGGCGGCCCCGGAGGGGGGTGCGCTCGCAGGCCCGTCGGCACCTACCTCTACCTCCACGCGGTGGGCGATGTTAACCCCGTAGCCGTGCCAGGCTTGGCACGGTAGGGGGCTGAACGAGGTACCGACAGCTGCAATCCGCTGGATCAACCGCTGTCGGGAAGCCATGTACGGAGGGTTTTGGAAAAACATGATATCCGTACACCAACATAGGGATCTCCCGCTCGGCCAGTCCGATATGTTTTTTCATCGACTAAATACTCACAGATACTCTCCCGTCACGGCGGGAACGATGTAAGCGGATTGTTTGGCGAGGAAGGGTACGGACGAATCGGCGGTGGGACGAGGGTGTTGGAGCTCGCGGCGGATAGCGGGGAAGCAGCGTTGGGGCACGGCGCTCGCTAGCAGCCGCCAACCCTGCGAGAGTTTTAAGTCTACACTTGGGGCGAGGCCTAAAGCTACGCAGGACGGAGGTGGGTCGCGGTCGGAGGAGCGGCACAATTTGGCGGTGGCGATCCTTAGGATCGACCGCCGCCGGAAAAACCCGGTACGGGGGGCTTTTGGAAAAATATTCCCGTACCCAAGATCTTTTGTGGTTCGGCGACTCGATCCATGTGTCCGACCCACCCCTCCCCTAGTCGGTACCCGGTTATCGACAGGCTACCTCAGACGGTGTGCCTAGGGTTATCGTAACGGCACATTGCTCGTAAAGGCGGCCCCCTAACAACGTAAACCACCGGGGGAGGGTACGGCCGGCCACAACGCGATAAAATGGGTGTTGGGAACAGACGGAACAACGACAAGGGACATGAGAAAATCTGGCACGGGGGCAGGAGAGCCAGCCGGACACCGTATGCAGCTTAGTTATTTACTCTTCCCAACCCCCGAAGGAGGAGGGAAGACTCGGCTAGGTGGCGAAGTGCGTCGGGAGGAGCAACTACTACCTCGGGCGGGGAAGAGCACGGATCGAGACGGGACCGACGAAGATCTTAGCGAGGGGGTTTTTCACATGACTTTCCCCCTAGCTCCGGCAAGACCGGAGCCACACGGTACCCGAGGTCACGCATGTTCGCCTCGACCAGCTCACGCTGACTAGCCTCGCTGATCATCATCTCCGAAGCGGCTGGAGCACGCCGCGTATCGCGGAGACTAGCGACACTTTTATTTCATACTGTATCCAAAAAAGAAAGTATAGATAAAAAAATCATAAATATATGGTTACGTGTATGCTTTAGACGGTATCGTCACCGCCAATGGAGAGGTTGGGATTAGTGGTTCACGGACTAGCCCACGCTTATGAGTCCACATTGGCTTAGCACGGGGGGGGGGGGGGGGGGGGGGGGGGGGGGGGGGCAAAGACAATAACCGGTTTATACTGGTATTGTTGTAAACAATTTCATTTCATTTCTTGTAACGCCTTTGTTCGATGTATCTCGTTTAGTCGGTGCCAAACTCGTGGAATGTCATCATCACGGAAGTGCGTCATAAAGAGCAAATATTTACCTCGTCTTCCATGTAACGATTTAATGCACACAGCAAAGATGTGAGAGACGTCAAACTCCTCGTCGTCTCCTTTAGGAACAGTCACCGGGACAGCTTGTCGCAATGGAGCGGTAGAGCACGGTCGTAAATTGTTCACATGGAACACATGATGTAAGCGTAATGTCGCTGGAAGTTTCAATTCGTAACTGTGTTTCCCAATCTGCTCCTCCATTGTAAAAGGTCCAAGTTGTCGGTCTCTTAGTTTCATGGTGGGCTGTCCTCGTAAGAAAAGGTTTGATGTGACAACTGACACCTTGTCTCCTATGGCGAAGTGTGGTGTTGTAGACGGTTTTGTGCGTGCATGCATCTCGTCCTTTTGTACATGTAATACATAGCGTACCATGGCATATATTTCTTGTAAAAATCATCTTTATGTTGCGTCTTGCGAAACTGGAATTGACGGTCGCATGCTAAATAGCATGTCTAGAGGCTCCTCATGAGAGAACCCGAAATTAGCCTCAAAAGGAGTGTGCTCAATTCCGTGCGCACGAGAAGCGTTGTACGCAAATTCCAGAGGTAGTAGGGTTGTCCAATCAGAACCGTCGTAACAACAGAAGCGACGAAGAAGCTGCTGAAACGTAATGTTCACAAGCTCCGCTAGTCTGTCCGTCTCCGGGTGTCGATCTAAAGACATGTTCAGACGCGTGCCTAGGCGTCACCAAAGTGTCTGCCAGAAGCCAGTGACAAATTTCGGGTCGCGATCATTGACCCGCCCGCGGGGTAGTCCATGTAATCGGTAGACTCCTTGTAAAAACAAAGTAGCAATTTCTTCGGCAGTACCTGTCTTTGTACACGGCAGAAAATGGGCCATTCGAGTCATATGATCTGCTTCAATCATCACATTGTTAAAGCCATTGCTCTCATGCAAGTGTGCCAAGTAGTCAAGACCAAATCTATACCACGGTCTGGGTGGAACATGCAATGGGTAAAGAGTCGCAACCATCTGAGGTTGAATCTTTGCTCGTCGACACACGACGCGGCGCTCACAAAAATCTTTCCCGTCTTGGCGAATTCGTTTCCACTAGAATCTGTCGAGAGCTTTAGCAAGAGTGCTAGCAACTCCTATGTGACCAACTGACGAACTTTTGTGCAGCTATGTGTTCACTCTTAATCGGAGCTAAGAGTTCCGCGGAATACACATGCGATCGAGGCGCCAAAAGTATCAAGCTATGGCTTCTATAGGGCTGTCTTTCGTCCACTCACCCTCGTCCCCATAAAACGAGTCTTGGGAGTACCCCTCGCGAATGAGATCAGCGAACTCACGGCTCAGTTGCAACGCGTTAAGTGTCATTTAGTTTAACTATGCGTCTTTGAACATTAGCTGGGACTTCCGTCGTAATTCTCGATCTGACGGAACCTCGCCATCCCAAACCAATGAGATTGTGGCCTGAGGTACGAAGTCTGGACGCCGACTCAACGGATCAGCTTCGTTCAGAGCTCCCTTGCGATATGCAAGTGTCATCGAGTCTACAAACGGTTGCAAATCCCACAGATATCTTGCTTGCCGCTTGTTCAGCCTTTTGTTCGGTTGCATGAGCAAATGTCGCAGTGTGTCGTGGTTTGTTACGACAAGGAACTTAGAGCACCCTTCAAGATAGCACCTCCAATGCTTGACAATTTCGCATTCGGCCAAAGCTTCTAAGTCGTGCGCAGAGTACGTGTTACCACGCTCATGTGGATTCAGCTTACGCGCCAAATAAGAGATTGGTTGAAGTCCTCCTCCTTGGTTTTGCAACATGACTGCTGCAATCCCCATTGTTGAAGCATCTATAGCTACGGTGATCGTCGCGTCCGAGCGCACCTCCGGAAGGATAAAGCATGGCGCGGAAATGAGCCGTAACTTGAGAGTCTCAAAGGCTTCCAAATTGGCAGGCGTCAGCGTAACCTTTTGTGGCTAGGACTTCCGCAGTAAGTCCGTCAATGGAGCCGTAAGGTCGCTGAAATGTTGAATAAATATGGCATAGAAGTTGCAGCACATCACGAAACTGCGAACCTCTTTCTGCGTCGTAGGCACTGGCAAGTTTGTAACGGCCTCGACTTTCTTTGTGGAAACCAAAATTTACCAGGAGACACATTATAGCCCTGATATTCTACCTCATGAAGGCCGAAGAAGCATTTCTTAAGGCATAACTTCAAGCCCTCCTCCTTAAATCACTGCAGAACTAGACGGATGTGCTCCATGTGTTCCTCCGGAGTGCGGCTGAAAATACACACGTCGTCGAGGTAGACAGTAACGAACTTATGTAAAAAGTCGCGAAGAATATCGTTCATCATCCGCTGAAAAGTTGCCGGTGCATTGCACAGTCCGAACGGCATGGCGACCCATTCCATTAAGCCATCGGGTGTCTGAAATGCCGTCTTGTGGATGTCATGATCACGCACTCGAACTTGCCAGAAGCGAGAGGCGAGGTCGAGGTGGGTGTAAAAGTTCGCGTCCTTTAGCTCATCAAGCGTGTCGTCCACACGCGGAAACGGGTAAGCGTCTTTTCGCATAACTTCATTGAGTCCACGGTAGTCAATGCACAGACGAAGCGAGCCATAAGACTTGCGCACATAAAGAATTGGCGAGCCTACCTCATTGTAGTTGGGACGGATAAGACCATCGGCCACGGCGTCTATGAGCTGTCGATTTAGCTCAACGCGCTCGGCACGTGACAATCTGTTAAGCCCATGACGTTTCATCGGGCCAATGGTCTCAATGGGATGATCCCACTGTCGGCTCAAAGGTGGAGAATTCACGGGCTGCAATAACTCCGGGAAGTCATCGTAGAGTAACGACCGGAAGTTTTCACGCTGGTATGCAGTAAGCTCCTCTCCGGTGTGAAATTCTGTTGGTTGGTATGCGGCTTGCGTAAGTTAAATTACGTAGAATTCGGCAATACGCCTCTTGCTGCGGCGCGTCTTGCGCATGAGTTTCTGAACTTTGGTACACGACATAATAAGTAGACACTCAAGACGTCGTTCCTCTAGCTGAGTCTCCATTGTTGTGCCATCCATAAGAGTATAAACTCGGGTAGTACCAAACTGCAAAGAGGCATATTCGCCGTCAAGCAATGGTAAACCCATAATCAAATCAGCAGCACGTAAGTCACGTAAGACGTAAAAAGTCCGATAAAGTTCGTGACGAGCCAATTCAAGAGTAATATCACATACTATCGACGAAATCACACGTTGGCCATTAGCGAGTCGAACAGGTGTCTTGGTCAGAGACATACGAGTCGGTAAAGCAAAGCGTCTGACAAAGTCCTCAGACACGAAGTCAAGAGTCGCAGCGCAATCCACAAGGCCAGAAATCAATTGTTCACCATTAGGAGTTTTCACAGACAACTCGGTGCGGATTAACGGCCGAGCTTCCGTGAGGTTAGTCATAAGGGCGGTAGCTGGCGAAGAAATTGTTATAGCGTAGCGATGGACTCTTCCGTGTCGACATGAGGTATATGTGCCAAGGTAGGTTGAGCACGAATTGTAGTCGGTGCCTGATCGTAAAAAGCACAGTCAGCGTCGACTAACCACAACTGTACACGCCAAGGAGCTAGAGCAACCACCTCCTGCTGGGCAGGATTCTCCAGCGACCGGCGAGTAAATAGATGTGTCCTAGCTGGGAATTCTTGGTAGAGTTTCCAGTGCTGAGTGAGCTTATTGAACTTCGCCCACTTAGGTAGAACAAATACAGCCATCGTAGATATTGGAGCTGTTCGACGACAACTCTCAAAATGCTGTCCAACCTGTTCAACCAACTCCCATGGTGGATTAATGAACACCCGTTATCCTTACAAATCTCTCTCAAGAATCGAGTCACTCGGCGAGCAGTGAGGGAAGTCACCGTGCTAGTTTAGACCTTCATCAATAGCACATCCCTCCAAGGTAAAGTCAAAACGTGCGTACAGAGGTTCGAAAACATGGTCAACCAGTTTCCAATAAATTGAACGTCTAGGTACATGTTTACGACTCTGTCTCTGCTTGTTGTGACGACGACGACCTGCTACTATCGTTGCAGGTGCCGCGACTGTAGTCGATGGGGATGCCAAAGGCGTTTCGACGACCTTTGTCGCTAACAATGGCTCAGGACGACCAGTAGATGTAGCCGGCTGCTCCAGTTCGTGAGTAGAACAACCTTGCCACATCATTGCTTCTGTGATGGCGCCCCCATAGCAACTTTGCCCTTCAAGTCAAGGTACAAAAAAAGCCGGTGTCCCGCCGTCTTGTGGCACTGAAAAGAGAGTCCCTCTTCGATATGCCGTTTGCGCTCCTCGGAAGTCAACGCATTAGCAATAGCGCTGAAATCAATTTGGGCAGTGTTTTGAAAAGGTCGGCCTGTTGTAAGTAATACCGTATACGTATTAGTTGCAGATAGCTACTGTAAGCTACTCTAGATATGATTAGTACATGTCTAGATCGGACATACCGATAAACTGTTTGACTCGGTACATAGCTGTCGCTAGGCTACAGATCTCTCACTTCTGTTGTCCCGACACCACGCCTGTAGGCTGGTTGTCGCCGTAACTGTTCCGTTTGCGGGACTGTGACTGTAACTACGTTTGCGTAAGTTATCTTCCACACTAACTGTGTTTGCATAGTTCAAAAGGTTATGGGCCCCCGCCTCACGTCACTCACGCGCGACAACCTGGTTCGGCAAGCCACGATCGACAGCTCTCCAGCAGAAGGCAAGTCTCTCTAGACACCTAGTACTTTCACCTTGTAGTCGGCGGTATCGCCAGTATAAACTGCGATTTAAAACCCGCCACCACCCCTCTTAAGCCAGTCACTCGACGGCGATAGCCAGCCACCCACACCGACGCACTCGTCGTGTGTGGACAGGGTGCACACATGTCCAAGCTGGAGAACGGGGGGGCGCACTATCGGGTGAATACGCATCCACAGGTTGCACGCCAGCCGTAGCTTACCTTTTATATTTTTATATTATCTTAGCGACTCAACAGCCAACGCAGTGCTCCACTTGTCTTGGCCTTGGCCTCGACTTGTGCCCCACACTGGGTGGAGTATACAGCAAGGTGCTTTGAGACAACCCGGGGCTACATGCCGAGGGGTCGGCGGGCATCAGGCCGTCTCTCTGAAACCACTGTTAGGCACGAGTCCGGCTAGCGGTTTTTACCGCTGCTTGTATTTCATTCGGCTCTTTCATTTTCGCCCTCTGTCGAAATGGCGCCGAAAACTCCGCATGTTTCACCCCCTGACTCCCCTGACTCAGGCTCTCAGATCCCCCTCGATCCCCCCCCGGATACTCTCGCGCTGCTCGTTGCGCAAGTGGCGCACATTACCGCTCGTCTCGACTCGCATTCGGCCGAGGCTGCTACTGTTCCTCCTGCGGGTGCTAATCCGCACCCCCCTGTCGCTCAGCGCCGCCACGATGCTCAGCTCGAGCACGTCCGGGACAGCCACGACGTGCACACCCTCCCCCTGCTTGTACATCCCCAGCCTGGATACGTCCCACCGGACGAAGAAACAGTCTTCGCTGCTGCTACTCCTGCAGCTCGTGTTGGCGACCCCACAGTCGCACAGCGCCGTCCCGATGCGCCCCGCGAGCACTCGCGTGCCGATGCGCACCACGACCCCTCGCGTTACGCCCTCCAAGTTGATCACCTCCCACCACCCCCAACCTTCCACCCCGCTGGATATTCCCTTCACCACCCCGGCCATCACATCCCGGAGGCGCCCTCTCACCTCGTCCCCCCCTACCGTGACCACCCGCACTCGTACGGCCCGCCGCGTCCCATGGCCGGCCGCTCTCCTTTTCCCGGTGGTCCACCTCCTCCCTTCCATGGCCGGCACTCTCCCCCAGTCCAGCGTGGCGACCCCGCCACCCGTCGCAGTCGTCGCCCCACCATTGACCCGGTGGTCATTGGCCGGGCGGCACACGAAGCCCCCGGCTTCGACAAGGACGCCCTCAACCGGTCCATGAAAATGTCGGTCCCCGTCATGGGCCCGACAACGGACTTCAAGCAATGGAAGAGGACCTTCCTTAATTTCCTCTCCATCAAGGCCGCATATCTCATTCCACAGCTGGCCATACGCGACTCCGGCGTTTGGCTCGACGAACCAGCACAGTACTACGCCTACACGCTGCTTCTCCATGCAGCCAGCGCGAATCATCGCGATGACCAAGCGATGAAATGCGTTTCTCCAGCCCGCCCTGACTGCGGCGCTGCCGCGTGGGACATCCTGTGTGAACGCCTCGACTGTCGGTCTTTTGCTCGCTCCTTGTCCCTCCTGGACAACCTGACGGTCAGACAGCGCCCTGGTCAGTCACTCAGTGACTATGTCCACTACATGCGCCAGACCTTTGACGACTACAACGACACATGCCAATTGGTTGATGGCTCCGCTGCCATCCCCCCCACAACCTCGGTCTCCTCATGCTGCGCGGTATTACCAGCAGCGGCCCACACGGTCAGGCGAAGCAATGCGTCATCAACGCCTTTGACACGGACTACCTCTTGTCGGCTGATCAAGTGATGGCCAGCATTCTCCACCTCGCGCACAACATGGACGACGACCCTGCACCGGACACACCCGCTCCGGCCATATCAACCCCTCCCATCTCCGCGTTCGTCGCTGCGGGCCGCGGCTCGCACTGCGGTCGAGGCCCACCACACCGTAACCCTCGCGGCCATCGACCCAACAAGTGTGGCGTTTGTGGGAGCCTAAACCATCTCATGTCCGCCTGCACTGCCACGGATGACGCTATCCTTAAGTGGAATCTCGCCAAGCGTAAGATGACCGTCCATAAGTACGGCGCCGCCGGTGGCACCCCCTCTACTCACGCCGCGCTGCTGAGCGACGTCCCTGCCGACGACGCCCCCGCCGATGACACCGACTGCCTACCCACCCTCGAGGACTGCGCTAACGACTACGATGACGACGAGGTGAGTGTTCCATTCAGCTCTGTGGCATTCTCCTCTTCCCTCGCCCCATGTCGTAACATGTCACAGTTTTGGGTCGTTGATTCCGCCTGCTCGATTAACCTCACCGCGTTTCGAGATGACTTCGTGAAATTCACGCCCCCCTCCGCTCCCTCTCGCGTGGGCGGTGTCGGCGTTGACGTTAAGGGCATTGGCTCAGTGCGGATTTCTGTCAGACTTGCCTCTTGCCAGCTTATTCACCGCATTGTGTATGCACTCTACACCCCTGACCTATCATCTCGCTCCGCACAGCGTATCGGCAGACTCCTTACTGTCAGCTGGATGCAAACTCACAGCGGCTGTGAATTCATATTCCCCTCCAACTCCGACACTGGTTAGCTTTTGGTACCCACAGGCATGGGTGTGCTAGACCCGTCCGGAAACGGTCTCTACCTCCTTCCCCACCAGCCAAACCTCCCTTCAAGCCCATCCGCACCGGCGGCACCTGACCCCTCACCTCAGGTTGCCCTTACTGCCCAGTGTGATCCCGTCCTATGGCACCGTCGATATGGCCACCTCAACATGCAAAGCCTTCAGGCCCAGCATAATCACGGTGTCCCGACTAGCCCTGTGTTAGCTAGCATTGTAAACAAAGTTTCTTGCGACTCTTGCTTACTTCACAAAGCCACAGCCGCACCACGCAACACAACCGATTGCGCGAAGCCATCCCACCCCCTCCTCAACATGTCCGCTGACCTCTGGGGCCCGGTCAATGTCCCCTCCCCACATGGCTTCCGCTACTGCTTGCTCGTCATCGACCACCACACCAACTACATGTGGGTGCGGTACCTTAAGTCTAAAGACGACGCATGTTCGGAATTGGAAACCATCCTCTTGGACATCAAACACTTGCATGCCCGCCATCACTCCCAAACGGGCGCGTTCGCACCGGTCCTCAAGTTTGACTCCGACTCTGTGTTTGAAGCTGCTGTCACTCGCCGGATGTGCGCACACCTCGGCGTCGGGGTCCAGTTCTCTGCCCCATACGCCCATCACATGCTCGGCAAATCCGAACGTCCTTGGCGCACTATCCGGGACAATGCATCGGCGATACTCCACAACATGGCCGTTCCTAACTCCATGTGGTCGTGCGTTGTCAGCACTGTTGTGTACCTTCGCAACCGCACGTACAGTCGCTCGGTCGGACCTAATGGGGGCGTCCCCCTCACTCTCCTTACGTCGTATGTGCCCGACGCCTCCAAGTTCCGCGTCTTCGGCTGCGCCGTTTTCGCCAAGGTCCCCGACAAACAACGTCGGAAACTCTGTGAAAAAGCATTTCGCGGCGTCATGGTGGGCTATCCCCCTGACGCACCCGGGTATCGTGTCTACAATCCGGAAACGCGTCGCATCACCACTTCCGTACATGTTGTCTTTCAAGAAGACACCCCAGGCTTCGACACACAACCCTCCGTCGACTCGGCCATCACCGACTCTTCTGAAGACGTACCCGCAGACTCACCCCTATCCCACCCCATTGACCTCACATTACCCACACCCCTACCCCCCCCCGGCAGCCCCTCGCCATGCTCGGCTCCGCTCCCACCCCACTCGCTACGGCGATATGGTTGCCCACCTGTCCGACTACCCACCGACCCTCGTAACGGCGTGTTGTGATCCTGACCAAGGCAAAGCTCAAGAGGACATATTTGAGCACCCTCACGTCCCCGACCTTGTCACGGGTCCCCCACACACACCTGCCGGCACGTCCTCTACTGCCGTCGCCCTCCTCTCCGCCCGAGAGTGTGTGGAACCAAAATCCTACCGGGCTGCGCTGGACAGCGCCCAAGCCCCCCAATGGCAAGCCGCTATGCAACATGAGTATTCCTCCCTCATCAACAACGGCACGTGGGACCTTGTGGACCTCCCCCCAGGCCGCATGGTCGTTAACAACATGTGGATCTTCAAAGCCGTACCAGGCCTGGCACGGCTATGGGGTTACCAGCGCCCACCGCGTGGAGGTAGAGGTAGGTGCCGACGGGCCTGCGAGCGCACCCCCCTCCGGGGCCGCCGCCGCTGCGCCGCCGGCGGGCGCCTCTACGGCCTTAAGCATTCCCCCCGCGAGTTCAACATGCTACTTCGTGCATGGCTCGTCGACCATGGATGGCAACAATGCGTCTCCGACCCGTGCATCTACATCTTCCGCACCGGCCACGTTTTCGCCATGATCGCCATGTACGTCGATGACATTCCCGCGGCCTGCAATGATGCCACTTGGCTCGCATCGTTCAAAGCCCAACTCGGAGCACGGTTCAAGATCAAGGACCTAGGCGACCTCTCCCAACTCCTCGGCATGCACATTACCCGCGATCGCTCCACGCGCACAATCTCGCTGGACCAGTCCAAGTACCTGCGCGACATACTCGCCAAGTACGGCATGTCCGACTCTAAGCCGTCGTCCCTTCCGATGGACCCGGGCTTTCTCGCCGGCCTCGCACACTTGAATTCGCCCTCTCTCACCGGGGTGGCCAAGGACGTCTACCTGAGCCTCCTGGGCAGCCTCCAGTACGCAGCCGTTTGTACACGCCCCGATGTCTCCACGGCGTTGAGCATCCTCGGCTTTGCCCAAGCCTCACCCACCGAGGCACACTTGCAGGCTCTGAAAAAGGTCTTCCGCTACCTCCATGGCACCATCGACATGCGCCTGACGTTGGGGGGGGGCCTGGACCACAGCCTCCAACTCACAGGCTTTGCCGACGCTGATTGGGCCAACGATAACAACACCCGCAAGTCTCGCTCCGGCTATCTCTTCACCCTCGGACGCGGGCCAGTCAATTACCAGTCCAAACAACAGACTTGTGTGGCTCAATCCACGTGTGAAGCCGAGTACTACTCTGCGGCTGTTGCCACCAAGGAGGGACTCCACCTCCGACAACTCTTGGGGGAAATCTTCAACTCCCCCATCACCGAAACCACCACCATGAGGGAGGACAACCAAAGCGCCATTGCATACTCCCTGAATGCCTTGGTCAGCGAGAAGACTAAGCACATCGGTATGAAGTGGCACTTCCTCAAAGACCACGTGGAGCAGGGAATCATCCAGTTGAGGTACCTCCCCACTGACCAGATGGTGGCTGACATGCTCACCAAACCCCTCCCATGACATGCACTAGCAAGACACCGAAGTGCGATCCTTGGAGGACAAGACCCAATGCAACGCTTCATCCCGTAGCTACCTTTAGGGGGAGTGTTGTAAGTAATACCGTATACGTATTAGTTGCAGATAGCTACTGTAAGCTACTCTAGATATGATTAGTACATGTCTAGATCGGACATACCGATAAACTATTTGACTCGGTACATAGCTGTCGCTAGGCTACAGCTCTAACATTTCTGTTGTCCCGACACCACGCATGTAGGCTGGTTGTCGCCGTAAATGTTCCGTTTGCGGGACTATGATTGTAACTACGTTTGCGTAAGTTATCTTACACACTAACTGTGTTTGCATGGTTCAATACGGCCACGACCACCTTGACCTCCTCCACGTCCCCGGCCACGACCAGCACCGTTATTACGCTTCCAAATCTTAGAGGCTCCAACTAAAGGGTCCTCATGATTGCGCTTCCTGGTAGATTGTCCGCCTCCGTGTGAAGTAGATGGTCCAATAGTTGACTTCACACCTCCGAGATGGGGCGAATCAATAACGACGTCATTGAGGAAGTTTTGAAGGTCCACGAGCTTGATATCGTAACCCTTTTGTGATCGATGAGACTTGGCGTGGGTCTTTAAGTCGAAGTTTGCCATGCCATTGATGAAACGAACACACTGGACGTCAGTTGTCAGCTGCAAACGAGACCTCCGTAAAAAGTCGTTGAATTGTTGGGTGTAGACAACATATATCATTTTTCCCTGTGTAAGGCTTAGCAAAGCGCTAATAGCGTCGTCTTGAATATTAGGGAGCAGAGATGTCTTCCGAAGCCTTGCGACAAGCATGTCAAAAGTAGTTGGGATAGATGCCGGTTGTTTTCGGCTCAAGCACTAGTTGTTAAGAGGTATGTGAAGTTATTTAACCATGCAAACGCGATTAGTGTGGAAGGTAACTCACGCAAACGTAGTTACAATCACAGTCACGCAAACATGACATTCACAGAGACAACCAGCCTACATGCGTGGTGTCGGGACAACAGAAATGTTAGAGCTGTAGCCTAGCGACAGCTCTGTACCGAGTCAAACAGTTTATCGGTATGTCCGATCTAGACATGTACTAGTCATATCTAGACTAGCTTACAGTAGCTATCTGCAACTAATACGTATACGGTATTACTTACAACACTCCCCCTAAAGGTAGCTACGGGTTGAAGCGTTGCATTGGGTCTTGTCCTCCAAGGATTGCACTTCGGTGTCTTGCCAATGCAGGTCTTGGGAGGGGTTTGGTGAGCATGTTAGCCACCATCTGGTCAGTGGGGAGGTACCTCAACTGGATGGTTCCCTGCTCCGCGTGGTCTTTGAGAAAATGCCACTTCATACCGATGCGCTTGGTCTTCTCGATGACCAAGGCATTCTGGGAGTATGCAATGGCGCTTTGGTTGTCCTCCGAGATTGCCATTGTGGTGGTTTCGGTGATGGGGGAGTTGAAAATTTCCCTCAAGAGTTGTCGGAGGTGGAGTCCCTCCTTGGTGGCGTCAGCAGCATAGTAGTACTCGGCTTCACACGTGGATTGAGCCACTCAAGTATGTTGTTTGGACTTGTAACTGATGGGCCCGCGTCCGAGGGTGAAGAGATAGCCAGAGCGAGACTTGCGGGTGTTGTTATCGTTGGCCCAATCAGCGTCGGCAAAGCATGTAAGTTGGAGGTTATGCTCCGTACCCCCCCCCCCCAACGTCAGGCGCATGTCGATGGTGCCATGAAGGTAGCGGAGGACCTTATTGAGAGCATGCAAGTGTGCCTCCTTTGGAAAGGCATGGGCGGAGCCGATGATGCTCAACGCCGTGGAGACATCGGGGCGCGTGCATACAGCTGCGTACTGGAGGCTGCCAAGGAGGCTCAGGTAGACGTCCTTGGCCACCCCGGTGAAAGGGGGCGAATTCAAGTGCGCGAGGCCGGCGAGAAAGCCCGGGTCCATGGGAAGTGACAACGGTTTAGAGTCGGACATGCCGTACTTGGCGAGTATGTCGCGCAGGTACTTAGACTGGTCCAGCGAGATGGTGCGCGTGGAGCGATCGCGGATAATGTGCATGCCGAGAAGTTAGGAAAGGTCGTCGAGGTCCTTGATCTTGAACCGTGCTCCGAGTTGAGCTTTGAACGATGCGAGCCAAGTGGTATCATTGCAGGCCGCGGGAATGTCATCAACGTACATGGCGATCATGGCGAAAACGTGGCCGGTGCGGTAGACGTAGATGCACGGGTCGGAGACGCATTGTTGCCATCCATGGTCGACGAGCCATGCACGAAGTAGCATGTTGAACTCGCGGGGGGACTGTTTGAGGCCGTAGAGGCAGCGCTTGAGGTGATACACTTTGGACGTGCCATCGTTGCAGCCGAGGGGCTAACACGCCTTCCTAAATGGGGGCGTAGAGAAACGTTGTGTCGATGTCAACCTGGCACGGTTCAAGGTCGCGGGCGGCTGCGATGGCTAGGAAGAGACGCAGGCTAGCCATGCGGATGACAGGGGAGAACGTCTCTGTGTAGTCCAGTCCAACGCGTTGGCTGCATCCCTTGGCGACGAACCGCGCTTTGAAGCGGGAGACGTCGCCGGCGGTATCCGACTTGACTTTGAAGATCCACATGTTGTTAATGACCATTCGGCCTGAGGGAAGGTCCACAAGTTCCCACGTGCCGTTGGCGATGAGGGAGGAGTACTCCTTATGCATAGCGGCTTGCCACTGGGGGGCTTGGGCGCTGTCCAGCGCAGCCCGGTAGGATTTCGGTTCCACACACTCTCGGGCGGAGAGGAGGGCGACGGCAGTAGAAGACGTGCCTGCAGGTGTGTGCGGGAGACCCGTGATAAGGTCGGGGACGTGAGGGTGCTCAAATATGTCCTTTTGAGCTTTGCCTTGTTCAAGATCACAACACGCCGTCACGAGGGTCGGGGGGTAGTCGGACAAGTGGGCAACCATATCGCCGTAGCGAATGGGGTGTGAGCGGAGCCGAGCATGGCGAGGGGCGGCAGGGGGGGAAGGGGTGTTGGTAACGTGAGGTCAATGGGGTGGGATAGGGGTGAGGCTTCGGGTACGTCTGCCGAAGAGTCGGTGATGGTCGAGTCGACGGAGGGTTGTGTGTCGAAGCCTAGGGTGTCTTCTTGAAAGACAACATGGACGGAAGTGGTGATGCGACGCGTTTCCGGGTTGTAGACACGGTACCCGGGTGCGTCAGGGGGATAGCCCACCATGACGCCGCGAAATGCTTTTTCACAGAGTTTCCGACGTTGTTTGTCGGGGACCTTGGCGGAAACGGCGCAGCCGAAGACGCGGAACTTGGAGACGTCGGGCACATACGACGTAAGGAATGTGAGGGAGACGCCACCATTGGGTCCGACTGAGCGAATGTACGTGCGGTTGCGAAGGTACACAACAGTGCTGACAACGCACGACCACATGGAGTTAGGAACGGCCATGTTGTGGAGCATCGCCGACGCATTGTCCAGGATAATGCGCCAAGGACGTTCGGATTTGCCGAGCATGTGATGGGTGTATGGGGCAGAGAACTGGACCCCGACGCCGAGGTGTGCGCACATCTGGCGAGTGACAACAGCTTCAAACACATAGTCGGAGTCAAATTTGAGGACCGGTGCGAACGCGCCCGACTGGGAATGATGGCGGGCATGCAAGTGTTTGATGTCCAAGAGGATTGTTTCCAACTCCGAACATGCGTCGTCTTTAGACTTCAAGAACCGCACCCACATGTAGTTGGTGTGGTGGTCGATGACGAGCAAGCAGTAGCGGAGGCCATGTGGGGAAGGGACATTGATTGGTCCCCATAGGTCATGTTGAGGAGGGGGTGGGATGGTTTCGCGCAAGCGGCGGTGTTGCGCGGTGTAGCTGTGGCTTTGTGTAATAAACAAGAGTCGCAAGAAACTTTGTTTACAGACCTAGCTAACACATGGCTAGTCGGGACACCGTGAGTATGCTAGGCATGTAGGCTTTGCATGTTCATGTGTCCAAACCGACGGTGCCATAGTACGGGGTTACACTGGACAGTAAGGGCAACCCGAGGTGAGGGGTCAGGTGCCGACGTTGCGGATGGGCTTGAAGGGAGCTCCGGCTGGTAGGGAAGGAGGGAGAGACCGTTTCCGGACGGTTCTAGCACACCCATGCATGTGGGTACCAAAAGCAAACCAGTGTCAGAGTTAGAGGGGGAGATGAATTCACATCCGCTGTGTGTTTGCATCCAGCTGACACTAAGAAGTCTGCCGATACGTTGAGCGGAGCGAGAGGACATGTCGGAGGTGTATAGTGCATACATAGTGCGGTGAATAAGCTGGCAAGAGGCAAGTTTGATAGAAATCCGCACTGAGCCACTGCCCTAACGTCAACGCCGACTCCTCCCACGCGAGAGGGAGCGAATGGGGGGTGTGAACTTTACGAGGTCATCTCGGAAAGCGGTGAGGTTAATCGAGCAGGCGGAATCCACGACCCAGAACTGTGAGAGGTTACGACATGGGGTGAGGGAAGAGGAGAATGCCACAGAGCTGAAAGGGACACTCACCTCGTCGTCATCGCAGTCATCCGCGCAGTCCTCGAGGGCGGGTAAGCTGTCGGCGTCATCGGCGGGGGCGTCGTCGGCTGGGACGTCGCTTAGCAGAGCAACGTGAGCAGAGGTAGTGCCACCGGGGGCGCCGTACTTCTGGACGAGCATCTTACGCTTAGCGAGGTTCCACTTAGGAACATGAGGTGGTTTAGGCTGCCACATACGCCACACTTGTTGGGTCGACTACCGCGAGGATTGCGGTGTGGTTGGCCTCGACCATTGTGCGAGCCGCGGCCCGCAGCGACGAGCGCGGAGATGGGAGGGGGTGATGCGACCGGAGCGGGTGTGTCCGGGGCAGGGTCGTCGTCCATGTTGTGCGAGAGGTGGAGGATGCTGGTCATCACCTCATCAGCCAACAATAGGTAGTCTGTGTCAAATGCGTTGATGACGCACTGTTTAGCTTGACCGTGTGGACTTCTGCTGGAAATACCGCGCAACATGAGGAGACCGGGGTTGTGGGGGTGAATGGGAGCGGAGCCATCAACCATTTGGCATGTCTCGTCGTACTCAAAGGTCTGGCGCATGAAGTGGACATAGTCATTGAGTGATTGGCCATGGCGCTGTCTGACCATCAGATTATCCAAGAGGGACAGGGAGCGAGCAAAAGACCGACAGTCGAGTCGTTCACACATGATGTCCCACGCGGCAGTGGCGCAGTTAGGGCGGGCTGGAGAAACGCATTTCATCGCATGGTCAGCGCGCTGATTCGCGCGGGATGCATGGAGGAGCAGCATGTAGGCGTAGTGTTGCGCCTGTTCGTCCAGCCAGACGCCGGAGTCGCGGATGGCCAGCTGCGGAATGAGATATACGGCCTTGATGGAGAGAAAATAAAGGAAGGTCCACTTCCACTGCTTGAAGTCAGTGGTCGGGCCCATGATGGGAACCGACATCTTCATGGACCGGTTGAGGGCGTCCTTGTCAAAGCCGGGGGCTTCGTGTGCCGCTCGGCCGATGACAACCGGGTCAATGGTGGGGCGACGACCGCCAGGAGTGGTGTGGCCGCCACGCTGGGCTGGGGGAGAATGCCGTCCATGGAAGGGAGGAGGTGGACCACCGGGAAAGGGAGAGTGGCCGGCCATGGTATGCGACGGGCCGTACGGGTGCGGGTGGCAACGGGAGGGGGGGATGAGGTGGGGGCGCGCCTCTAGGAAGAGAGGTCCGGGGCTTTGAAGGGCATATCCGGCGGGGGGATATGGTGGGGGTGGTGGGAGGTGTTCCACCGGTAGCTCGTGACGCGAGGGCTCGCATTGCGGATCGGGACAACGTTGTGCGACGGTGGGGTCGCCAACGTGAGCTGCAGCGGTAGCTGCAGCGATGGCCGTTTGTGCGTCCGGATGGGCGTAGCCAAGCAGGGGGAGGGTGTGCACGTCGTGGCCGTCTCAAGAGGGTTCGAGCTGCGCATCGCGGCGGCGCTGAGCGACAAGGGTTTCGGTATTAGCAGCCGCAGCAGCACCAACATCAACAGCAGCAACGTCGGCCGACTGCGCGTCCAGGCGGGCGTTAAGGAGCGCCATTTGCTCCATGACGAACGCGAGAGTATCCGGGGTGCGAACGAGAGTGCTTTGCTGAGAGCCGAGGTCATGGGAAGCAGGAGGCGAAACATGTGGAGAGTCGGCAGGGCGAGTTTTCGGCGCCATTTCGACAAAGGGCGAAAAAGAAAGAGCTGAATAAAAAACAGCCAGCGGTAAAAACCGCTAGCCAGACTTGTGCCTGACAATGGTTTCAGAGAGACGACCTGATGCCCGCCGACCCCTCGGCATGATGCCCCGGGGTGTCTCAAAGCACCTTTTCTGTATCCTCCACCCAGTGTGGGGCACAAGTCGGGGCCAAGGCCATGACAGGTGGAGCGTTGCGCTTGCGGCTGAGGCCCTAATATAATATTAAAATAAAGAGGTAAGCTAGGGCTGTCGTGCAACCTGTGGATGCGTATTCACCCGATAGTGCGCCCCCCCTTCTCCAGCTTGGACATGTGTGCACCATGTCCACACACGACGAGTGCATCGGTGAGGGTGGCTGTCTGTCGCCGTCGAGTAGCTGACGTAAGAGGGGTTGAGGTGGGTTTGAAATAGCAGTTTATACTGGCGATACCGCCGACTACAAGGTGAAAGTACTACGGTTTTATCTAAACTTGCCTTCTGCGGGAGAGCTGTCGATCGCAGCTCGCCGAACCAGGTTGTCGCTCGTGAGTGAGGTGAGGCGGGGGCCCATAACCTATTGAACCATGCAAACACGGTTAGTGTGGAAGGTAACCCGCGCAAACGTAGTTACAATCACAGTCACGCAAACATGACGGTCACAGAGACAACCAACCTACAAGCGTGGTGTCGGGATAACAGAAGTGTTAGAGATGTAGCCTAGCGACAGCTTTGTACCGAGTCAAACAGTTTGTTGGTATGTCCGATCTAGACATGTACTAGTCATATCTAGAGTAGCTTATAGTAGCTATCTGCAACTAATTACTAGAAGGTATTGCTTACAACAAAAGTAAAATTGTGAAGTAACCCATATCACTGAGTCGTAAGAATCAGCCGTAATGCTAGCAAGAGGAAGCGTTGCGGCTGTGCCTCAAGCCTATCTTCAAGGTCACGAGGGAAACGACCAGACTGAAGCGGCTAATTAACCGTTGCCTTGTGCTGAGTCTCAATAAGGGTAACATGTAGACCAGCAAAATTGGTTGTCGGCATTGAAGCTCCCACGCGTGAATCAGTCGGAGTCGGTCCACACAAGTGATTGATGTAGCCTCGAATGAGCAGCCAAACATGACAAGAGTCGACCGACGTAAACCGCGGGTACATAAAGAATTGCCTCGGGACTGACGGATCGTCATAGAAAAGTGCTTGGGATGTGTAGACGGCACGACGGCAAATCTCCCACTGAGTCACGTAAGTGAAGTGACTCGTTTTTCTGCTTTAGGGCCGGAAGTAACACCGTCATAGCGGGCGTAAGATTCAGACCTCCAATGTCAATTGTCTCCGGTACGACGTAAAAACCATCCGAATTGATAGTCGACTGAGCTAAACAGCCTGCTCGAGCTGAGTAGGTGTACAAAAACGAGTCGTTACATAGGGAACTGGAACGGAAGCTGTATAGACGTAAACAAGTTGTTGTCCGACATGTAAGGCGACACAAACCGGTGCGTCACTCAACAACGTTAAGTCATCAAGAGTCAAAACAAGGCAAGTTTCCTTATGTAACTCTCGAACGGCAACATCGACATGCTCTTCATTAGCCGAAACCGAACGAGACGGGAACCAAGTTTTACCCGAACGAGGCTCACGTTGTAACACAAGCTTAATGTCGGCAAGCTTAGATCCACCAACATGAAGTACGACCACCACATAACGACCAGTTCCAACAGACGCCATTCCGAATCAATCAAGCAACGTCGAGCGAATCAAACGATAGCGGAAAACGTGCGTCGACCAAGAGCTCAAAAACCAGTGTGGCGGTTAGCCTTCTAAAGCTAAATGCTAGCACAAATATGTTCTATTCTATTATTTTGTGTCGCTGCTCAATTGTTGGGTGGTGGTGTAGATGGGAAGAGATGAGAAGATGTCTCACTCCTTGCACTTCAACAATATATTGTAATTGAACAAAGGGAATTGTTAAATGGTTTTGTCACCTCCCTCTAGTGCACTGGGCTTACAACCTCCCTCTCCGCCCACATAGCTTACGCCTGCTCACACTCGCTAACGTGTAAGGCGTTAGGGCTTTTTAACCGTCGTCAACAATCTAGCGACGCGGCTCGTCTAGCATGGGGAGTCACATTCATGCATAGGAAACCTCGCTTGACGCGTCATCTTGCTAGTTAGATTAACTGCGCGTACATGTACGTACCGGGAGGTAGTGGTAGTACAGTACGCATCAGAACCCTTGCCAATATTGCAATAGCGACGTACCCACGTTGTACGTCCTTCCGATGGAAATGCACGAATTGGAATTAGTAACGAGTACATGTACAATGTCTTGCAATGTACTGTTGCATGATTGTACTCTTCACATTTTCGACACTTAAAGTGACAACACGCGCGATGACCTCTAACAAAAAACTCGCGCGAGCATCTTGCGGAAGGTTCCAACGGAAGGCTAAACAAATTAAAACATAAGATACTAGTTTGTGTCCTACGCCCGTAGGACCGGATAGCCGATTTTAGCCGATTTCATTTTGTCCTCCGAGTCAAGCATAGGACGGAATGGTACGGACTGGAAAGTACGAGTACGTAGGACTGGGTTACAGGAAAACGAGATGAGCAAGGACATGAAAAATGGGAGAGGAAATAAAAGGGCAAGAGTGACAAGAGGATCATGGAATCCAAAACACGGCAAAAGGAAGCACTACATTGTGCACAAACCTAGCAGCTTAAACTAAGGAAGCTCCTAGGCCTCGCCGAGAATGCAACACGTGGAGGCAACATGCGGCTTCTCACGCGCCGCTCGAGGAAGCACGGGGACGCTTGCGGCCCATGGCGCGGGTGAAGAGCGCCCTGGCAGGAGAAGGCATCCCGGCCGAGGAAAAAGCGGCCTCCACGCCGTCTGCAGCGGCAGACAAACCGCGCAAGACGTTGTCCGCGTGAGCAACATGGACGGCGAGAGAGACCTTTCGACGCCAGGAGGCCAACAACTTGCCCACATGCATCCCTTTAGAGGCGGCTGCCTGCTTGGCTAGCTCCGTCAAGAAAGCCGTGGTGTGGCCGCCTAGAGAACCAAATTCCGTGACTGCAAAGGGAATGAAACGGATGTCGGGGCGACTCCGCACCCCCTCCGAGTACTTCTCGAACTTGGTCTTCTCAGCACGGCGTAGAGCGACTTCGGGAGACGGGGGGCTAGAAACGCCCAACAAACTGGAAACTACGGCATCAAGGGCAAGTTTTGAGCCTCGGATGCCGTGATAGTGCAAGACACCCACAGTCCCACATCCGCGGGGAGGCCGTCGTTGCCGTTGGGGAGTTGAACTAACATCGTGGGATCAATGAGAACCTCGACGCCAACCCCGAGTGCGCCACGAATCTCGGAGATGATTTCCGCAAGGGCCGTCACTAACCAAGAGTGAGCGGTGTGGACCGAAGCATCTCCGCAGCATCGAGCCAAATGGTCGGCAAAAGCATTGGCCCATGCATCATCCGACATGTCAACACTCGCCGATGCGAACGCACCTCGCATAGCTTGAACCAAGAGATGGCAAGAAGCACAAGCAGTGGGGGAGCGTAGAGTAGAGAGGATGCGGGATGAGGGTAGGCCGAAGATGCGACAGACCGCGACGCGGAAAATTGCGTCGTAGTGCTCATGGAACTTGTCACGGAGCTCGTCAAGGCGACCCGAAGTAGGCGGGTCCGAAGCCAAAAACGCAAGGGCGCCGTGGCCGAGACGAGATACAAAACGCCTTGACTCCGGCCGAGCGCGTTTGGAAAACGTGGGAGCGAGTTTCGCGAAGCGAAGCAAGTTGACGCGCTCACTGATGTCGGCTTGTACCTTTGGAAAGATGTCCGTAGCAAACGCAGAAAGGGGTACGAGCGAGGGTAGGCCATCAAGGGACCGAGCAATCTGCTCGTTGTTTGAACGGGCTTCGGCTACGCAGGCTGCGCGAGCCACCATTGGACGTTGCGGGGAAGCATCGCTAAGGCTATGGTTATCAAGGGTTCGGACTCGGCGAGAGCGTGAGAACCGCACGCGGCATCTAAGCGCGCCCACGACGAAGCGAGTTCTAACGACCACATTGGCTCGTTGTCGCCGTCGTCTCCGTTTGGTGTACCATGCCTTCGGGACACCGTTGTGGTCATGGCAGTCGCTAACCGTCCATATATGGTCGGCTCCATCGGAATTTCGTCTTGGGAATCCCCACGGACGCGAACATCTTGCGCTGAAAGGAAATGGATAGCTGAGCCCACTGTCAAACCGGCCGCTCCGACATGGGCCGCATCCGCTAAAGCAACCAAGTCCCCCACCCCATGCCTTCGAAACGTATGGGAAGAGACATGTCGGAGCGAGTGTTACGGGGTAGACTAGCTGCAAGAAGGCCCAATATTTCAGCCGCCGCATCTAGTGTGGCATTGTCAGCGCGCTCGAGGAAGGTCACGACGATGTCAGCGTAGCTCTCGCCCCTACCAAGACCGCGGGGGACTGTACGGGCAAAGTGTCCCAAGCGGTGGTTGCAATGTTGATGGACACGAAGCGCAGTGTGAGAGTGCCGGTGGGCCGCAGCTAGACCCCTTAAACGTTCGCCGTAGGCCTCATACTTACTTAAGGCCGTGTCGAACACATCTCGAGCAAAATCGGATGTACCCATTGCCCCCCCCCCAATACTTTCGTCCCTTCCGTGGAGACATGTACTCCCCGCAAGTTGTGGCCTTTGGGTAAGTTATCGAAAGCATCACCGACGCCCCACGGGGAATAAAAACAGTTTTGCAGATGGTTATTGTGAGGCCGACACTAGCATACGCCTCCGGCATAGCGTCGCCAATAGCCACGAGAGACGCACGGGTCCCATGAAGTGACCGCAGAATAACCGCAGACAACGGATTCGTTCGGGGCAATCGCACCCAACTGTTTATATACCCGGGAAGCAACTATTGCGAAGAACATGCCCCCGAGAACGCAACCTTGAAGGACTCCACGGGTACTCGTGACGCGCATAGCCGGGCCGTGAGCATTTGATGAGTCGAACACGTACAAGGTAGATGGATGGCCATATAACATAGTAGCGACGCGAAGCAACGGTCGAAGCGTTGGATTTGCAGACAACTCCTCAAATAAGGGACGCCGCAAGAACTCGTTGAACGCGTTGGATGCGCCGCCTTGTATGTCCGCCTAGTCTAGTGAAGCGTCAAGCGCGGCTCGAACCACGAATTTTACGATCTCAACCCCGCCGCGGACGCCGACCCCAAATTGGTGCCGAGCAGCCAACCATTGAGACACTTCGTCACCAATCACGGCGAGAAGCGCACGATTCGCGAAACGAACTAAAACGGAGCCAATTCCAATCGGGCGCAACATCCCCTTTTGGTCGCGAAGCTCTTGCTCTTTTTTTTTCTTTTTTTTTGCGCCCCCTCTTGCTCTTGTGCACGTCGTTGTTCGGGATCAAGCTTGTCTAGGTAGCGGGATACGTGTGGCGGAGGCGAGGAATGAGGCAACCCATGGTGGAACCTCTGCATTCATGATGGCTTCGGCTAAACCGGTGAGAGTGCAAGGGAAACCCAACGCACGAAGACTTTCAAACCTCCAACCATCGACATGAGGACTAGACTTTCGAGGGCATCTAGCAACGACCTCCATAATATCAACTTCCGAAGCACAGAGTTTGATACGAGGGAGGGAGAAGGGATCCGGCAACACGTCCGCGAGATCGTCATCGTCTTGTGGGTGCAATCGTGAAAATTCCTCGTGCACCCCACGACCACTTGCAACGGGGTTGGAGTTTAGGGCCTTCATCGCATGACGGTACTCCCCAACCGCAGCTGGACTAGCCGCCCGATTGGCTACCTTGGCCGAGACGCCGTGATGAAAGGGTTGCGAGGGGGAGATGGGGTCGGTACCGGCCCTCGAAAGTGAGGAAGCTGGCGGTGCCGAAAGAGTACGTAAGGCCGAAATTGCTTTTGCACGTTCTTGTAAAAGTTAGCGCTTTATTCTGTCCTATGTCTCGTCCCGCGTTTGCGAAAGGCGCGTATATTTACTTATGACAATTGTACGAATGGAATGCGGTTATGAATGTTTCTCTCCTACGCCGATGCACGCAAATAGACAAGTCCTTTTGTATTTCCTTAAATAATTTGAGCATTTGTGCCATGCTCATGTACCCTTCTACATGTATCCATGCACATGTATCCTCATGTATCATGTATCTTGAATTATGATTGTCATCCCAAACGTCCAAGTTGGACCTCGCCCCTCGCCAAGCCAATCATCCTCGCTCATTTATAGGGTGCATTGTTTATCCAACCATGCATCATTTGGGGCTTTACTCGCTTTCTTTTGAAATACATCGCCCGTGCATGCGGCGTGAACTTCCATGGTCCATTGATTAACATACCCGCAAACCAAACCTCGCATATTGAACACGGCATCCGCGCTTCCAAACCCCCTCCAACATTTCATAAAAAGTAGGGTGAAATGGCTCACTTAGCAATTTTTAGCTTCGTATGAGCGTTGTGAAACCCGAGCGCGGCGCTCAAAACGCCATGTGTCGTTTAGACCGTTTCTTGGGAATTTATGGGCTTAATTCGACAACCTCCACCGACAACACTCGCTACAATTAGCCCATGTCTTATATTATTTCTTACAAGAACAAGCAGTGGAGGCCACCAAGCAAAAAGAAGAAAAGAGGAAAAAACCAGGGTTGTGCTGAAGTCCGAATCTGAGAATTCTGACTTAACTGAAGTCACTTCAGGGACTTCAGCATGAATTCAGCTGAACACTGTTCAGACCTGAATTCAGTTGAGACTTCAGGACCTGAATTAAGGCTGAAGTGACTTCAGTTCAGTAGTTCAGCTGAATTCATGCCCTGAACAGAACACAGCATGCATTAAGGTCAAGACTTTAGACTGAAGGCCCGCCTGAAGTGACCTGAAGAACCCCCTGAAGCGTTCTGAACCCCGTCTGACCCGACAAACCCTAAACCCTAAACCCTGACCCCGCCAAGTACGAATTTCCATACATAAGGCCTTATGTAATCCCATGATACAAATATACTATTTATCAGTACTTACTCAGTACATCGCAAAACGGCCACAAATGGGTGACAAATAACGGTACACAGTATTTCTCGACGGATATCGCCAAATCAAAGGGCGGCCGAACAGGGACAGCTCACCCGATTAAAAAATTTTAAATCTAGGCTGACTTCAGTCCAGTCGGGTTCAGGCCACTTTCGCCGAGACTTCACACTGAACTGAAGTCACTTCATTTTAGGCTGAACTTCTGAACTCGCCTGAACTGAAGTGACTTCAGCACAACCCTGGAAAAAACCTAAGCCCGAGGAACAAGAAGGCATGCCACAGCGTCAGCACTGCCCATGTCTTATCAAAAATGAAATGAAAATTATTTACATGTACCGCGAACGCATTGTGCGGTTGTTGTCTTAGGGCCTTCTTGCTCATGTCTAACCATACCGAAAGACGGCTAGCTGCTTGCTTCCCGCCTCCACTACAGTTGAGTGGTACATGGTTGGCTGGGTGTCGTCGTGCTTGACGTGGTGAAAGGCAGGGGCGAATTTTCTACTTGACTAGCTTACGTTTAGCATTATGCGTTGCCAGAATTTTGTGGAGGAGTGTACCGCTGATGAACTCATGTACGGGTTTTCGTATCCGTACCAACAGTAGCAAGCGCGTTTTCATCATCGTGCACGCCTGGCGATGACGTCACCTCGGATACGTAGTCTCCCCGACCGCTACGGCCGGGCACTATGTACCGTACAGTACAGGTACGTGCCAAAAGCTGCTGTACCCTACTGTTTCATTCACTGCTGCATCGGTTCCGGAACTCATTTCACGTATACTCCGACACCCCTACCACACCAATCACCGCAGTCAGCGCACGAGCGCCAGAACAGCACTTCCGCCGCCAGACAGCCCTTGTCGCTGCAGCATTGCAAGACGTGTAGTGGGAGAAAAGTCGTCCAACAAGGCTTCATACCCTTCGGTCCGGGTGTGTGAGGCCTCGATTAGTTTACCCCGTTATTGCGCCTCCGTCGCTACGGTAGTGTGCAGCGTCTGCGCGTGGCCAGCCTGTCCTAGTGCGCTGTCCGTCCTTATCAAGTTGCCGAGCGTTGCCATGGGCGTCGTAGCTACGGCACATGGGCCCGTCACCGCGTTCAAGCAAATGAAACCCACCTAGAGCGTCATATTGGTTCGTAACTTGAAGTGTGCTAGTCTGCGTTTCTCTTATCTAACTTCCGAAACTGAATACTGTTCGTTCGCGAGCACCGTGTGGTGTTGCCTCTCGTCACCTGATCGTCACCTGTAAGGTCCGCCGCTTCGTTCAGTCGACACAACTCATACGCGTCTCGTCCAGTTTTCGTGGGTGACGCGCAGCACTTATGCTGTGGGATTTGCTTGCGTTTGTCTTGCTTTGTATGCGATCTCTATCGTCAACACGTTCTCCACGCGTGTAGTTTCGGAAACGTTTCGTATATCGTCCGCAGCGACCGATCGTCCGGCCGCAGCTCAGATCCCTAATATCTGTTGGATCGAGCCACTCAGCACCAAGTACTGTGTCCTGTGATTATTTACTAATTTTACGCACGCTCGGTTTGGTCCGCCTTGAAAATGTCGATGTACGCGGCCTGGGCGGCGCGGTCGTAGCGGTTGGTTCAATAATATGCATTCTCGGTTGTAACTTGTCGCCTTGTCGGCACACAATGACCACTGCTGGTGCTAGTTCTTTAGAGTTTGAACAGCAGCCAAGCTGCTCAATCTGCCTCGACTGTATGCCGCCCCGTCTTGCTCCAGTCCTCGACAGCTGCACAGTATTCGATTGTGATGCTTGAACATACCTCTATGGACCGTGTATGGGCCACCCCAACTATGTGACTTGCGAATCGTGTTCACGGGGTTTGTATAGCTGGTGGACATCGCTATTTGCATACCCTACTACGCGCTCGTAGTATTCTATTTGTCGGCGCTGTGCGTAACATTTTCCTTTTTCCGTGCGCTTTACCAACTTTTTGTGTTGTGCAGCATTTTGGATGACATGCTTTCACGCCACGCGTCATGCGCTTGTCGTTTAAAATGATCGATGTCTTTGCTGTTCGCGTCCGCCTCTCAATAACGTGGCTTTACTTAACCTGCGACCACATAGCATTACATGTGTATGTGCACGCCCGCGCGAGCATGACTGTCAGTGTTTTGCTGTAGAAAGACGGACTTAATGTTAGACTCGCTGCATTGTTGTATGCTTTCCTTCAGTTTTCTTGGTAGGAAGCAAGAAGAATGGCCCCCGCAATGTCGTTGGCCAAGGCAGCCGTCCCGGTAGGGGTCCGGCAGCTGTCACACCGGCAGCAGGCAAGGAAGGTGTCTGGCGTCCGCCGGCCCCATCGCGTGGCATCTCCTGTCATCGCCGCTGCCAGTCGCAGTAGCAAGGGTGTTAATGCTGTCTCTGGGTCCGTAGACATCCCAGCCCTCAAGGGTGCATTTCCCAACGTCATTCCCGAAGTAAGGATGCCCTGCCCTGCTGCCCTCATTGGCTTTGCTTGTTCGGTCCAGCATCACGAAAGCGTTTATTGTTAATGAATTTCACTGGCAAAAGATAGTATGTTGCATTGATGTTGCGTCTGCCATGTTGTGTCTGACCACCGTTGCTGAACTGCTTATGTTGTGTGCATACAAAGCGATGCACTGCTGATGAGACGGAGTGGGAACAGATATCCGAGGACCTCAACTCAGGGCGCAAGCCCAGCCTGCCCTGCTCCTGCCTCACCCTGGGCGTACCCAAGGAGTCATACCCGGGGGAGATGCGTGTGGCCGCAACTCCCAGCAATGTCACGGACTACATCAACCGTGGCTTCAATGTGCTGGTGGAGTCTGGCGCCGGTGCCAAGGCAGGCTTTAGCGACGAGGCATATCTGTAAGTAAAGCCTAGTCTTCACCTTTGCACGCTGACAACGAGTTGCTTATTTCACAGTCCTTTCTGACGTACATGGCAATTTCTGCAGAGCTGCTGGCGCCGCGGTTGTGCCCACCGAAGAGGCATTTGGTGCAGATGTGGTGGTGAAGGTAAGACCAGCTTGTGATTTGCTTAGCAGGTGAAGTGTTCTATGCCCCGCCTCTATTCGATACAGCATACTGAATGCCTCGAATTGACACTGATTGACAGGTCCGCGCACCGCAAGAGGCCGCAGGTAAGCATGAGGTGGATATGATGGCGCGTGGTGGATTCCTTATCAGGTACACCCCCTCTCCCCTAGCCAAGAAATAACATACATACATGCACACACACACACACGCGCACGCACATCCACACGCGTGTGCATGTACGGTGGGCATACAATATGTGACTGTTGCTCGCAGTAACGTGGATGTGTGGTTAATGCAGCTTCATCCAGCCGGCCCAGAACTCTGAGCTTGTGAAGCGCTTGGAGGCAAAGCAGATGACCGTCATTGCGATGGACTGCATTCCGCGCACCATCTCTCGCGCACAGGCCTTTGATGCGCTGTCTTCCATGGCCAACATCGCGGGGTACCGCGCGGTGGTGGAGGCCACCCACGCCTTTGGCCGCTTCCTTGGGGGACAGATGACTGCTGCAGGGAAGGTCAACCCAGCCAAGGTGCTCGTCATCGGCGGCGGTGTTGCTGGCCTGGCTGCCATTGTGCAGGCCAAGAATTTGGGCGCCGTGGTGCGCTGTTTCGACACCCGTCCGGAGGTGAAGGAGCAGGTGGAGTCTCTGGGCGGCGAGTTCATCTACCCCGACATGCAGGAAGACGGCACGGGCGCAGGCGGCTACGCCAAGGAGATGTCCAAAGAGTTCATTGACGCCGAGATGCGACTGTTTGCCGACCAGTGCAAGGAGATTGACATCGTCATCACGACTGCCCTCATCCCTGGCAGGTAAGTTTAATAACATCATGGCTTTCTCTTTCCGTTGCATCGCATGCCCCGTTCTAGTAACACAGAGAAGGGGCCGTGATATCCACTCGGTTCGAAGTGCCTGAGTTGGTACTTGGCTGCCTGGATCCGCAGGAAAGCGCCCGTGCTAATCACGAAGGAGATGGTGGAATCGATGCAGCCCGGCAGTGTGACTGTCGACCTGGCGGCTGAGGCCGGCGGTAACATCGAGACGACAGTGAGGGACGAGCTGATTCAAACCCCCAATGGGGTCACCTGCATCGGCTACACCGACCTCCCCTCTCGCCTGCCACGCCAGTCCAGCCAGCTGTATGGCAACAACGTGTTCAAGTTTCTGGATAGCATGGGCCCAAAGGGGCGACTGGGCATCGACCACGAGGACGCAGCGGTACGTGGGGCGCTGCTGACCGAGGGCGGTGCACTCATGTGGCCCGCGCCGCTTCCCCCCGCCCCTGCGACCCCAGTCCCCGCGGCTGAGGTTGTGCCAGAGGTGGTGGAGAGCGCGGAGGAGAAGGCTGCCCGTCTAGAGCGCGAGGCACACGACGAGGCACGCTCGAAGGCGCTGAGCCTTGGTATCCTGGGTGCAGCGCTGCTTGCTGTGGGCGTGGCATCGCCGGAGGTGCGACTCACGGAGGAGTTGACCACCCTAGCTTTGGCGGGTCTGGTGGGGTACAATCTGGTGTGGGGCGTCTCCCATTCTCTCCACTCTCCCTTGATGTCTGTCACCAACGCCATCAGTGGAATGACGGCCGTGGGCGGGTTGCTGCTCATGGACCGTAGCCTGGTGCCCCATTCCGTCCCTGGCTGGCTGGCCGCTCTTTCCGTCGGACTCTCTTGCGTCAACATCTTTGGAGGCTTTGTGGTAGGAAACCCCTCCAACCCAACACACACACACACTCTCTCACAATGTTTAGTAATACATAGAATTCAAGTGTTCTCAATATGTGAGTACGTGTTATCAGCAATTACACCACTTTCATTGATGCTGCCACTGTCTGAGGGGACAGGGAGAATGCTAAGGCGAACTGGCATATATGCTGCTGCGCGCAGATGACGGACCGTATGCTTGGGATGTTCAAGCGCAAGGGAGATGTGGATACCACGGGCGCTTATGTGCCCATGGCGGCCGGTCTGCTGGGTACCTACGCAGTCGCAGCTGTGGCCGCCAGTGGCAGCGCCACCTCCTTTGCCGCCATGACAGAAATGGCATACCTCACCTCGGGGCTCGCCTGCCTGGGCGCCATCGGTGGGCTGTCGAGCCAGTCCACCGCGGGGCTGGGCAACAAGCTGGGCATCACGGGTGTCACACTCGGCGTGGCTGCCACGTTGGGGCTGATTGCCTCCAGCGGAGACGTCCCACCGGAGGCATTTATGCAGATGCTGGGCGTTGTTACGGTTGGCGGAGCCACAGGTTTTGGTATCGCCAAGGCAGTGGAGGTCACTGAGCTGCCGCAGCTCGTGGCTGCATTCCACTCCCTCGTCGGCTTCGCAGCCAGCGCGACCAGGTCAGTCCACATCATGTCGCACCCCGCGCATACTTTACTTTCCAATTGAACTCTATATTTCGATACAATTCCATTAACTTTAGGAAACGCTACAACCCTTTAGGGTTAGGTGGTAGCTGAAGGGCTGGTTGGATCGTTTCTCAGTGTGGCGGGCTTTCTCTCGGAGACGGGCGAAGGCATCGAGGCGCTCGATCCCATCCACAAGTGGGCCATCTACGCCGGGTCAGCCATCGGTTCCATCACCCTCACGGGCTCCCTTGTCGCGTTCGCCAAGCTCCAGGGCCTGGTGACCGGGCCGCCGCTCAACCTGCCCGGCAAGGGCTACATCAACCTCGCCATGCTGGCCTCCATCATCGCCGCGGGCGCAATGTACAACACCGGTGCGTTCCCCACTTCGCTGCATCTACCACCCATGCAACAACCGCCAACAAGCGTAATCGTGCCTAATCATCTCTAGTCTCTGATGAGTGTGTATGTGGCCTGCGAAGGGTAAGGTACTCTGACTCGGTGTTGGGACTGACTGACTGTGTGCCTCGTGACTGGCGATGTAGGTGATGTGTCGGGAGCTACCACCGCTCTACTGACCTCCACCGCAATCGCGGGACTGTTGGGACTGCACATGACGGCGAGCGTTGGGGGCGCGGACATGCCGGTCATGATCACCGTGCTGAACTCGTACTCGGGCTGGGCGCTCTGCACAGAGGGGTTTGTGCTCAGCAACGATCTACTCATTGTCGTCGGCGCGCTCATCGGCTCCAGCGGCGCCATCCTGTCGTACATTATGTGCGAAGCCATGAACCGATCCCTGCCCAACGTGCTGCTGGGCAAGATGTCCACTGACAGCGCCGGGAAAGGCGGCGGTGTGGCCATGGAAATCACGGTGCGGAGAATATACCTACCCTAACCTTGGAGCAGTGGCTGTATTGTTTGGTGCTGTGTGGGTTGGGTATATATTTTTTTCTGAGGCACTGCGTTGCATGGTCGATTTGTGGGTTCTCGCAGGGTGAGGTCACCCAGACCGACGTGGCCAGCACCGCTGAGCTACTTGTCGGCTCCAAGTCGGTGGTTATTGTCCCTGGCTATGGTCTGGCAGTGGCAAAGGGGCAGTACCCTTTGGCGGAGCTGGTGAAGACGCTCACCAGCAGGTCGGTATCCTCAATTATTCCCCATACCATGATGCGTGGCTAAACAGTGCTGTGTATTTTCGTCGCAGCCATTTCCCTCCGAATACTTTTAATTTAAGTGGCTCTCACACCACCCGCCCCCCTTCCCCTTTCAGTGGCGTCAAGGTGGCGTTTGCTATTCACCCAGTGGCAGGACGTATGCCCGGTCAGCTCAACGTATGTGTCGCTTTCCCCAGTCTGTCTCTGCGTTCCTGTCGCATGAGATGATTGCCCAATATTGAGTGTGAAACAGACTCCAGCGGTGTTGCCTTTTGCCCGTTGTGGGTGCCCGTTATTGTTTCGGTTGGTAACAGTAGCAGCAGGTGTGCCACACCCTGACTCGTGCGTTGCTGGGGTTCAGGTGCTGTTGGCGGAGGCAGGTGTGCCATATGACATTGTGTTTGAGATGGATGAGATCAATGACGAAATGAGCAGCTACGACGTGTGCCTGGTGGTGGGCGCCAATGACACCGTGAACAGCGCAGCGGTGGAGGATCCCGCATCGCCGCTGGCCGGCATGCCCGTCGTCCGCGCCTGGGACTCTGAGCGCGCAATTGTGATGAAGCGCAGTCTCGGGAAGGGCTACGCCGCGGTGGACAACCCACTGTTCTTCAAGGAAAACACCGACATGCTCCTCGGCGACGCCAAGGTCGTCTGCGACGAGCTACTGCGCGCGGTGTTGGACCGTCTCAAGTGAGGACAGCTGCCCTCCCACGCGTCACGCCGTCCCAAGGCAGACCCTACGACCCGAGACGTGGTGTCAGTGACAGTCAGATTTTTCGGCGGCGGCAGTGCCTCTCGCCCTCTTTGAATGGAAGCCAATCGTGAGTAGCATTTTGTTTCCGTCGGTTATTAATATACCGTATTTCGGTGATTCAGTGTTGGTATATATTGCCTGTTAACGGGCAGTCCAGTGCTTCACCATTGATAGCTTATTCCCACTAGTTTAGTATCTTGTAATTCGGTGCATCTAGTCGACCACCATTTAAAGGCCTTCACTGCCGTCCACCGTGCATGTCAGCGGAATTCATCATTCGCGGTGCATTGACTCACCTTCACCTCTCTGCATTGCAGCTGCAACCCCTACACAATCAATAGGCTCAGTCGCTGCGATGTACACACCGCCTGAGGACCATGAACTCCCGAGCACCAGACGGCGAAAGAGAAAGACATAATAACTTGCTCGGCATGTTAAAAAAGTTATCACTATAACTGATTCCATGTACCACCGTTCACGCCACCACCTCGCTACTGCTCGCTATCAATTGGCCGAATAGGCACCGAATCATCAGTCGCTTGCGCGGCCTTATCACTGCTCACGCCTCGCTTATCTCATCGTTCGCAAGCTCGATACCCACGTCGCTGGCGGCCACTGCGGAGGTGTCCAGCAGCGGGCTGCCAATGGAGCCTGTCGTGTGCACGCATCACGTAAGAATCAGGCAAAGGGAAGATTGGCCAGGATGCATTTATCTATGGTACTTATTTGTCGTTTCTATTATTATCTAATTAACGCTGACGCATCCAACAGGCTCAAATCTACACAAGTCATACCGCTGGAACGGACGCCTTTCTACTTATGTGACGGACAACACCGACCCCTTAACAAATTAAGTATTGGCAAGTCGATGCCGACGGTTGCGACGTTTCGTGTCGGGAACGGTCACGTGAGAGGAAATACCAACGCTTCGTGGAAAGAAAACAGCACTGTGATGTCATCGCGCGCTCACGGTTTCGGATCAGAGACTCGCCGGCTATGTAAGAATACCAAAAAGGTTAACGGATGCATCTAAGTGTCGGACCAGTATACCAGTATACACTTTCCGGGAGTCGTAACACCAACTCCTGCGCGCGCGGACCAGTATACCGGACAAGATCATCAAAACCAGCAGCTGCACAAAAAACACTGCCATACCCTAACTAATGCGCGCACGCCTCAACCCTGACACTCGCAGTCTCATTGACCAGGAGTCAGCAATCTGTGTCGCAAGGTGGATATTCCTGGGTCGCTAAATGCAGCTGCGCACACCTCCCTCACTCAATCTACTACTCTCATTCCATTGCACAAACCGAATTACTTGATACAGAGCTTGTTCTTTCATAATATGAGGTCATCCTAAAACTCGTATCCACTCGAGTTAGTAAGCCGCTCATCCATTTTGTGGTGGGAAAGCAGCCAAAAGCACCCACCTGCGTCCTCAGACTCCTCTCCATCGAAATCGCCGAACAGCTGCTCTTCGATGTTGGCCACGTGCGGAGACTCCTGGATGCCGGAGACTCCCGCGCCGCCCTCCCGGCTCGCTGGGGCCCAACTGTTGGGGGTGGCGGGTAGCGGGGTCGAGCGGGAGGGGCTGCGGGAGGGGGAGGGGGAGGCGGCGGGAAAGGGGAAGGGGGAGGCGGCTGCCCGGGACCCCGCCCGCCCCTCGCCCACCGGCGACCCGCCCAGACGGGACATACGCGAGTCGCCCGCCGTCGCCCCCCACTGAGCCGGCGCCGATTGGGTGCGAGGGATGGAGGAAAGCTGGATGGCGCCACCTCTCGCCGACGTTGATGCAGAGACCGACGCCCCCCCGCTGCGTCGACTTGGCGAGGAGGAGTGTGCGGGGGACGACGGCACCCGCCTGCCCTCTCGCCCCGGTGGGACTGCACATCCAACGCATTCAGAATGAGAGGACGGGACAGTGTCCCTGAGCTAGGAAGCAATGACACACGAGAAACGATTCCATCGGGATTCTGACTCTGGTGGTACACGGTGGGGGTGATGATGGGGAAGTTACCCTATGATATATCAAGGCAGGTGTGATGGGACACGCAGTGTCGTTGAAAGTTTGCGTACGTGTACGTTTATGCGTGTGTCAGCGTGTGTGGGTATACGTGCATGTGTGTGTGTGTGTGCGTGGGGGGGGGGGGGGGGGGGGGAAGGACGGAAGCTTACATGCCGTCCCCGCGCTGTCGTTGGCCACAGGGCTTTGGAGAATGTCCCGCCCACTGGAGGACAGCCACCGCGGGTGCAGTTTTATGGTGCCGGCAGGGAAGCGCGGGCTCTCCCTCAGCCGCCGCGCCACACCCTGGAACACGTCCCCCGAGTAAGGCGGCGGCGGAAGGGGGCTGCCAGGGGAAGCAAGATCAAGAACAACCCTCAGACCCAGGAGCGTTTCATACCAAAGTCACTTAATACCGCACACGGCCTCAAAACTCTTGCGACAATTGAAATATTAACAGCTATTAAAACTGATGTGAAAGCCAAAGGCACATGCTAACGAGGTCCCACCAGGGTGTGGACTGGAGGGAAGACGGGGGAGGGGGAGGCTTACGCGTCGAGGGAGACGGGGATGCAGGGGCAGCAACACAGGATCTTCGGAGTTCGAATGGTCAAGGTGTAGAGGTAGTCCAGGCTCTATAAGGGGGAGGAGGCTTGTCAGGGCGTGCTAGCAGGAGCAAGCTTTTAGGGTGAATATACAAAGGAGTGTGTGTGTGTGTGCGTGTGTGTGTGTGGTGGTGGTGGTGTGTGGGGGGGGGGGGGGGGGGGGGGGTGTTTGAGTTCGAGCGTGTGAGTAACTGTACGTGAAAGTGGCGACTATGTGTATGTGCGAGTTGGTGCAAGTGTATGCGTATGTGTATGTAAGAGAGCTGGGGTTTGCGTGTGTTTGAGTGTGTGTGTGGAAGTGAGAAGGGCGGTGTGTGGGGAAGGGGGAGGGGCATTGGGATGCGTTTTATATGTCAGATTTGTGTATGGGGAGAGAGTGGAGGGAAAAAAACAGTGGTGTGTGTGGGGGTGTGTGTTTTGGGGGAGCGGGGTAGTAGACGTGCGTACATCCTTAGAGACGCCAGGCGCAAGCGTGAAAAAGCGGTTCCGGCACAATAACTCGAACAAATCGGAGATGAAGTGGTTACAGTTCTGGGAGAGCAGTCGGTAGGACGGCCCGCGCCACTGACCCTGCGGAAACAGGCACAACCCCCATCCATGCACGCTCAATCAGCTGCACTCGCGATGTTATTAAGCCCAGGGTGTGTGTACAGTGCTGTGACTGTCGTATGGCGGTGGCCTTATCATTCCACTGGGCTACTCACTTCATTGTGCAGCTGATTGAGGATGGCCTCCCACTCCCGGTCCGAACCAATCCACGTCCCAATCACCTTTCGCTCCTGGCGCGCACCAGCATGGCAGTTGGACGCAACATCGACGTGAGTGCATAGAGGAAACTCGAAATTCTAACATCATATACAAAATGGAAGGTCTCACCTTGAGGGGAGGCAGTGCAGCGAGGCGCTTCGCCTCCTCCGCCTTTCGCTCCTTCTTACCTGCATCAGCCCAACAAAAGTCATGCCCCTGCACCAGCATCCTCCCACCCCCGAAGTCACCCGTCCCCACCCCGCCCTACTCGCAATCCCCCTCTCCTCTGACCACAGCAAAACAAACCCACTTTTCAGCTTGAGCTCTTGTATCTTCTTCATCTCCTGCCCCCGCAGCGCCCATAGGGCGGGCTTCATGTCGTAAATGCCCTGGAAAGGGTCGGAGCTACCGCCGAAGGCGTACTCCACCCCCTGCACGACATACAACTTCGTTTGTCAGCGCACCCAGCCATGGCAAGCCCTCCCTAGGAGCCTCCTCCAACACATAAACACAAACACTCACAGGTGTATGTCACGACACGCGTGTCGCATGCAGGTGCGAGCCCCGATCGGCATATGAAGCGCAGACCCCACCTTGCATTCTATTGCGGAGTGAAACGCGCCGCCAAAGCCGAATCGCATCATTCGCTCTGCGGAATGGGTAGTAAAGCAGCCAACAAGAAAAGCCGTGAGTCGGCGCGCGTGTGCTTGTGTGTGTGCAAGAGAGAGTGAGCGTCAGAGTACATGTGGGCATGTAGAAGCAAAATATGCATGCGTATGCGTGTGTGTGTGTTTGAGTGTGAGATAGAACGACGAAACAGATGAAGATAAATGGATTGTGCAGGGGGGGGGGGGGGGGGGGGGGGGGGGGGGAGAAGGGGGGGGAGCTAGGGAGAGAATGGACACAAGGGGGCGAGACGCAGGTACGCACTGTTCGTGGAAGGTTTGAAGAGGTGGTAGACGTTGAGGTACACCTTGTGCCGCCGGACAAGCTTGTGGTTCTTTACGTACCGGATCTCAGTGGGGCCCCAGGGATCGAGGAGGTCCAGCAGGCGCTGCCGCAAAACTGGAGATAATGGGGGAATAGAAGGCAGCAAACACACATGCCTTAGTAGGGCACATACAACATAATATGCTGTTGCCAAGGCAGCTACCACAGCGCCCACAAATGACATGTATGCATAAACAGGAAATCTTGCAAAGCAGGGTATTTTACTGCATGCACGTGTTAGCGGATGGAAACGAGTGTGGCCATCGCATAAGTACAAAGCATTACAATTGGCATGCAGACCGTAAAGGTTGATCCCCTCATGCACCAATCCCACCATTGTTTCTGCCCTCCCCCCCTTCCAAGCACCATCAAGCCTTGCAAGACTTACAAATGACAAAAGTAATGCCAAAGACCCACAAAAGGAACTGTGTGTGTGACCGAATGTGATGGCCTGACCGAATGGACAGACACTGTGTGTGTGTGTGTGTGTGTGTGTGTGTGTGTGTGTGTGTGTGTGTGTGTGTGTGTGTGTGTGTGTGTGTGTGTGTGTGTGTGTGTGTGTGTGTGTGTGTGTGTGTGTGTGTGTGTGTGTGTGTGCGTCAGTGCGTGTGTAACGGTGTGTGACCGTGCGAAAGAAGAGGGAACGTGAGTGGAAGTCGACCACATTTCCATGCATATACCCCACCGTCACGCTGCCACACCACCCTGCCCCGGCTCCCTCAAAATAAAACAAAGGCAAGTTCCAGTGACCAGCAGTCTTCTAGTAGTGGCCGCTCAAGACACCCCCTCCATTTCACTCTCTCCCTCCCCCCCTTTCTTTGACACTCTCTATCTTTCTCTCTCTCTCTCTCTCACACGCACACACACGCACACGCACACACACACACACACACACACTCGCGCGCGCGCGCGCGTACAGACACACATACACACACACACCTTGGCATCTTTGACGTACGGTGGGTGGTGGGCGTTCGGCACAGTATGCAGCGCACCTGACTCGTGGTGCCGCCTGTCGAGATGGGACATATCAGGTATGTGGGTCGGGAGCATGAGTTCGTGTTGAGCCATCGCGCTGGCGTAGCCGTTCTGGCCGCTGTCGTTCGGAGCTGACGAGGCGGCGGTCGATGTGGAGGTCATAGACGCGACCACCGTACGAAAGTACGTCAGAACTCCTCGCAGTCCGTCGGGATCGGCGGGTTCTGCTGCTGCTACTGTGAGGCTCCTGTCTCTCGCCCTGAGACACGGCTCTATTCTCGAGAAGGGATCGACAAGGCGATAGTGCTGCTTGGCTATCACGCCGACCTGACGGCACGGCTGCCAGCCCCGCCCGTCCGTCTCTATGACCCACAACGGTCAAGACTCATGACGTCAGCATGACCTGTGAAGCGCAGCACTAGAGCTAGCCCGTGAGCTGCTGTGCCCGCAGTCGAGCGCAGCAAGTCCACAAACCAGTACGGGTACGAGTACTGGTATTATACACTCGCCGGCTACTAAGTGCTTGATTATAAGAGTACTGGCATGGGTGCCGCTGACTCTCGTTCCTTGCGCTCTGACAGTTATGTCCGTATTCAGCATTTTGTTCGTCGATCTACTTCTCTTCTGTTTCGGCGTTTTTTGGGGGATGTACGACGAGAATTCATGCAACGTCTTTCTGCTGCTCTTCATGGCACTCTGGGTTCTTATCTCCGCGACGCTTTCCAGGAGGGCAGTGCTGGTACTGTGGCATGCCTTCCTGTTCCTCGGGCTTAGGTTTTTTCCTCCTTTCTTTATTATTAGAGTACTGTCGGAACGTGGATAGGGAAAAAGGAGGGGTGGGGGGGGGCAAGAGAGCAAAAGTGACTAGAGGGTAATGGAATCCAAGGCACGGCAAAGGGAAGATAGAATGGTTACAGGAAGAACAAGATGAGCAATGACATGGAAATTGGGAAGGAAAACAAAAGGGCAAGAATGACAAGAGGATAACGGAATCCAAAGCACGGCAAAAGGAAAGCACTACATTGTGCACAAACCTAGCAGATTAAACTAAGGAAGCTCCTAGGCCACGCCGAGAATGCAACACGTGGAGGCGACAAGCGGCGCCTCACACGCCGCTCGAGGAAGCACGGGGGCGCTTGCGGCCCATGGCGCGGGTGAAGAGCGCCGTGGAAGGAGAAGGAATCCCAGCCGAGGAAGAAGCGGCCTCCACGCCGTCCGCAGCGCCGGACAAACCGCGCAAGACGTTGTCCGCGTGAGCAACATGGATGGCGAGAGAGACCTTTCGACGCCAGGAGGCCAACAACTTGCCCACATGCATCCCTTTAGATGCAGCTGCCCGCTTGGCTAGCTCCGTCAAGAAAGCCGTGGCGTGAAGAATTCCGAGAGAACCAAATTCCAAGTCATTTTCAAGTCAATTCCAAGTCATCCGGCAACTTGGATCCCCGCGATTGACATATGCATGGAAATCCATGCACGTATTTGCAATTAGTAGGCATTTTTCGTATCACAATATGGTTGCCACTCCCGTAGGATTGCGTACTTTTTTCTGTGGACGCCGTCAAACTATCGCGGGACTAAGAAGGTCGATACACGGGCCGGCCCGAGCGGGAGATCTTGAAGGCATTGAACATATCGTGTTTTCTGCAGCCCTTCGTACATGGCTTCTCGACATATTATATCAATCGCGCGGATCGCAATACCGGACACCCCTCCCATACGCTCACCGTGCCAAGCCTTGTACGGCTACATAATTATTACTAGCGCCCAGCGCGTGATGGTGGGGGTGGGTGCCGACGGGCCTGCGTGCGCACCCCCTACTATGTGCTAGCCACCGATACGCCGCAGGCGGGCACCTCAAAAATGATATATATATAGGAGGCGGCTCCATCAGATCTTCGAACCGCAAGTATATGCTGGAAACCGTTCCTATTGTTTGTACGTGTACGCTTTATGTATATATGCGTCTCCACGATGGTGATGTGTCATATAGTGGTGTTAGTCATGTGCATCGTGTGAAGGATGTAACGAGGCCACTAGACCGTGTATATGCGCGCGTAGTTGTGAGAGAATGCGCGAGGTGTCGATTCTTGTTGCGGAGCTGAATCCCTCCATGTCGTTTGTGCTGATCTTGAGTCTACCGCATCTATAGCATAAAAGACACCGCCGCTTGCCATCCCCGCTGCTGCGAAAATTCCGAAATTAGAATCGATAGGCGCAAAATCGATATGCTAAACTCAATGGGTACGCTTAAAAACAGCTGAATGTCAGGCGTCCCTCATGCTTCAAACCCGTGGCTCCTTTCTATTTTCACGTACCCTTTGTCTGAAAAAGACACGTAAAATCATCATTGAAAAACGCTTTGTATGCTCCGACCAGTGATTTTAACATCTACTAGGAATGCGTCGGAAGAGTTTATCCAAGAAAGCAGTTTGGACAGCTGCTAAGTTTCAAGAACTAAAACTATTTAATTTCCAAAGTAATGTCAATTTCCAACACACACACACACACACACACACACACACACACACACACATACACACACACACACACACACACACACACACACACACACACACACACACACACACACACATTACATACACACAAACACGTCTCTCATTCACCCCCACTCCACCTCTCTCGTCCCATAGGATACATTTTGTAACTATTTTTTACGAAATTGTGCTCTCGAGAGAACTTTGACAAGCCAGCGGGACGGCTGCGTAACTATACCGACATCCAACATGTACCTCAATCACAAAACACAAACACGCTTCGCACATGTAGAAGCGAATGCCGATAAGGCAAAGGAGGGAACAAGGGGTGGGCCTCATGTGTTAAAAAAGGCAGTTCAGAAAGCGGGAATAGTTTTTCGTTAATGCTGCTGACTTGACAGCTCGAACTCAAACTGTAGTATCACGATACACATGGAACGGAAAGCCACCCGATATGCGAGTCAAGATAAAACTTATGCATGATCTTCGATAATTTCACGCAAGATTCAAAATTATTTCCTGACACTCGAAATCAATTTTCAGAACCCAGAACAACTACATATATGTGGAGTCGCACGCATAGACTTATTTTCCATATGCAGCAGAGGTTAGATCCAAATGAATCCCAGCACTGTAGTGTCACGCGCAATGCATGCAATCTTCCGTTACCGCCAACGCGTTCCCGAGGTTCGAGAACAAAAAGACAACATTAATGCACAAAAGGGCATCATTTCATTCCGCGTAGTTGTAAATTTGAGAGTAAAAAACAAAATTCATTGATGGATGACAAAGCCTCTGAAGTTGACGAAAAGCGCGGATGATCGCAGAAAGCCAACAGCACAAAGTTGTCGTTACAAATTCAACGACTTTATTGACCTCGCTGGACGAAGGAGCGCTGGCGACGCAAACATCATTTTTGCTACATCCCTTTTATGGTTTGGACGCGGCGAAGGCTCCGTGCGGCAGGAAACTCCAATTGCAGCTCACACTCTACCTGCAACGCAATTGCAATGTGCAGAAACTGGCATCAACGCCCCGGATAGGAGTTGCACTTGGCCGTCGTCAAATGATTTTACGTGCAAGTACACAAATTGTTAGTCGAGAGTTTATTGGCTTTATTCCTGCAGCGCCGCTACTCACACCACTGCAGCAGGTGCGAATGCGGTAAGGCATCACGTGTGAATTTTGAGATGACACATGTTACCAGCGTAAGTAACGCGCGTCTGTTGGTATTTTCACAGTAAATTGCAGACGCGTGTCCGGCACAGACGGTGTTTCAGGGTTTCAACGTACCGGGACCTAGTGACATAGTAATATAGCCCATCTGTCATTCAATTATAAGGTCGATCGTCGGCGGTCCTTCTCTTGGGAAGATGGAAACACATTCTGAAATGACAAACACGCATTTCCAACGAGCGCACGAAAAACTATGGAACCACAGCTCTTGATTCCTTTGCACATGTTTCACCCTGCTCAGAGATGAACGGAGCTTCTCTCTTCACATTAATATTACCTTCGCTCTTACCATACTTTTAAAGCTGTGTCAATGATCAATTAGGCCATGTATCAGGTACGCGTATGGTCTTGCCGTGCGTTATCAGACTACCCTCGTTTCTCCGCCATTCGTCAATATGAATGCCGAATCATCAAAGGAGTGAAGCCGAAATGAGAAGGTCACACGCGACGGGGGCCGCGACCTTTCGAGCTGCGTTGTACAAGTCCTTTCCCGTGGGACGCCTCCCGCTGCCGTCCTTGACGGCGAGCAGCACTGTGTTTTGGGGCTGGTGGTCGAGCCGGAGCAAGTGCACGGACGGAAACACCCGACAGACCTGCGTACATGTACAATCCCATATATAATGAGGGGGGAAATTCGTCCGCCGAAACGATCCGCCGAACTCGCGGGGAACGCGAAAACCCAAATTATCTGGAAGACGAGTGCAATATTGCGGCCAAGACTGAGCATTGACGTACCACATCAACGAAAGGCCGCGAAAGAGCACCGGCCAAATCACGGACGGCGTCGAGGTCGTCTTCGTATCCGTCGTATAGGTTGACCACCTGCGTTACCGCAGGTGAGCACAACGCCCCGCCTTTGCTCACATGAAAGGGACTCAGGCGCGAGAAGGGGGGGGTGGGGGTAAGGGTGTTGGGGGTGTCCGGGGTGGGTGCGCGAGGCCAAGGTTACCAGAGCGCCTCCCGGTCGTAGCACGGACAGGCACAACTCCGCGAACTCGATAGCCCGAAAATCGCGCGGAATTACACCGTCCCCGTCATAGCAGTCGAGGAAAATAGCAGAGAAGGAGGCTGACGAACTGCCTGTCACCGTGGTGACCGTGGCTGTGGTAACACAACCTGACAAAACATAACTCTCAATCCCACCTCGACGTGCTCAGTCCGTGAGCACGCCACTGCAGCAGCACACTTGCACAACTGCAGCCACGCGGAGTTGGACGGCACTGAGTGGGTTTGTGATGAGTGTGTGAGGGGGCCGCACCACGGACGTCACCTTCTTGTCTTTGGTGATGAGCTCGCAGCCACTGCGCAGCATCGCC
>JAPMLY010000003.1:442500-605000 GCA_026401115.1 Tetraselmis chui
ATATTGCGGCGTTGTGCGCCCGTTAATCTTTTCGTCTACCAAGCACGGCGACTGTTTGAAAGAGCGTGCCGCACGGGTGCGGGCGCGATAACCCCAAGTACACATGCCCGGCAGTGTTCGAACTCGCCCCTCGCAGTTGTCGGTGCATTCCATTTTGCGCGCAAAAGCATTGCCTGGGCTTTCAGGATATTTGCCAATAAAATCGACGCATGATTGCATTTTCTACTTGCGCAGGTGCGAAATCTTGTCCGGACTTTTGTGGAGGAGTGATATTAACTTCAAGAGGATATGCGGTAAGTTTCTAAAGTGAATATTTCTTGAATACCCAGGGAGGATGGGTGTACCAGCAGGAGTACACGATTGAACAACGTCCAAAGCTAGCCCACATGGCCCAAGACCTCGGGGACCATTCGCATATTCCATGAATATGGCCAAGAATGCGATGAGTACCCGGTCTATAAACGCCATAGCTATGGCGTCTAAAGAACGCCATAGCTTGGCGCCACAACTCGGCCAAGAACGCCAAGAGCCGATCGAAGAGTACCGGGTCTAAACTTTGCTCGTAAGTCGTGCATGGCCGGGTTATAGAGAGCCGATAGACAACAACGGGTCCATTTTTATGGTATTGTTGTAAACAATATCAATATCAATATCAATTTCAATGTCAACTCCCAATAAACATGTCCCATTCCCCCAAATTAAATAGTAGCAAAGGCGTATTTAGTCTTGAAAAGTAACGACATCGGACGGGCCGAGCAGAAGACTTTGGAATGAATTGTTCACACAACATATTTAAAGCTCTCCGGACATTGCTTTCCCTACATCAACTACTAATCGCACAAATCGCACTTGTCGACTCAGCCCTCCTAGCCTCCTACAATGCCACTTTGGGCACGGCTGTATGGTTATCAACGCCCATCACGTGTGAAGCTGAGCAACGGCCGAAGCGCGGGATTTGATGATAATTCCTCGAACAAGGCACACCGTAGGAATTCGTTGGATGTGTTGGATATGTCGCCTTGCATGTCCGCCCAGTCCGGTGATGCGTCAAGCGCGGCTCAAACCATGAGTTGTGCGATCTCGGCCCCGCTGCGGACGCCGACCCCAAACTGGTGCCGAGCAGCCAACCATTGAGACACTTCGTCACCGATTACGGCGAGAAGCGCGCGATTCGCGAAACGAACTCAATCAGAGCCAATTCCAATCGGGCGCAACGTCCCCTTTTGGTCGCATAGTTCTTGCTCTTATGTGCGTCGCTCTTCGGGATAAAGTATGTCTAGCGGGATGAATATAGCCGAGGCAAGCAATGAGGCAGCGCATGGAGGAACCTCTGCATTTACGGTGGCTTCGGCTAACCCGGTGAGTGTGCAAGGGGAACCCAACGCGCGAAAAGTTTGGAATCTCCAGCCATACTCGTTGGGACTGGACTTTCAAGGGCAACTAGCAACAACCTCCATTATATCAACTTCCGAAGCATGGAGTTCAATATGAGGGAGGGAGAATGGATCCGGCAAGACATCCGCGAGGTCGTCATAATATTATGGGTGCAATCGTGATAATTCCTCGTGCACCTCATGACCACTTGTAACGGGGTTGGAATTTAGGGCTTCCGTAGCACGTTGGTACTCCCAACCGCAGCCATACTAGCCGTATGGTCGGCTACTTTACCCGAGACGCCGTGATGAATGGACTGCAAAGTGTACATGGAGTCGTTGCCATCTCTTGGAAGTGAAGAAGGTGGCGGTGCCCGCCCACTACCAATGGATGCGTGAGCGCGTGCGGCGTAAACTCATGTATCGAGGCCTCCAATATGGTCTACTAAACGGTTGTCATGATAATCAGCGACCGGGTCAAGGGTTTGGTGCCCCGCAAAAATGAGATCGGTCATGGGGCGCTAACTAAGGGCGGGAATTAAAGCAACGCCGCCCAAGCCACTTCCACGGACGCCCCTTGGTGGCCCTACGATGGAAATACAAAACGCAACTGACAAGCTCCTCGCAGAGTGGAAGATAACGTACGCAAACGTAGTTACAGTCACAGTCCCGCAAACGGAACAGTTACAGCGACAACCAGCCTACAGGCGTGGTGTCGGGACAACAGAAGTGTTAGGGCTGTAGCCTAGCGACAGCTCTGTACCGAGTCAAACAGTTTATCGGTATGTCCGATCTAGACATGTACTAATCATATCTAGAATAGCTTACAGTAGCTATCTGCAACTAATACGTATGCGGTATTACTTACAACACTCCCCCTGCAGGTAGCTACGGGATAGAGCGTTGCATTGGGTCTTGTCCTCCAATGATCGCACTTCGGTGTCTTGCAAGTGCATGTCTTGGGAGGAGTTTGGTGAGCATGGTAGCGTCGGCAAAGCCTGTGAGTTGGAGGCTGTGGTCCAGGCCCCCCCCCAACGTCAGGCGCATGTGAATGGTGCCATGAAGGGAGCGGAGGACCTTTTGCAGAGCGCGCCAATGTGCCTCTGTGGGTGAGGCTTGGGCGGAGCCAAGGATGCGCAAGACCGGGGAGACAGCGGGGCGCGTGCAGACGGGGGCGTAGTGGGGGCTGCCCAAGAGACTGGGGTGGACGTCTGGGTCAAAGTCGGGGGTTGCGTGTGTCGGTCGCCCGATGACTATGGGGTCAACGGTGGGGCGACGACGGCCACGGGGGGTGTGGTCGCCACGCTTGGCTGGGGAAGAGTGATGTCCATGGAAGAGTAGAGGTGGGCCACCCGGAAATGGAGAGCGGCCAGCCATTGGGGACGGCGGGGCGTACGAATTCGGGTGGTCACGGGAGGGGGGGACGCCGTGAAAGGGCGCCTCCGGGATGAGAGGTATGGGGTGGTGAGGGGCATATCCAACGGGGGGGTGGGGGGGGGGGGGGGGTGGCGGGAGTTGTTCAACCGCGATGTCGTGATGGGAGGGGTCGCTGTGTAGGATAGAATCAGCCGGGGGGTATTGGGGGGGTGGTTGCAAGTGTTCACCTACGAGTTCGGGGCGCGAGGGCTCGCGGTGCGCATCGGGGCGGCGTTGTGCGACGGCGGGGTCGCCAACAGGAGCTGCAGCGGTAGCAGCAGACATGGCTGACTGTGCGTCCTGTGGGGCGTAGCCAGGCTGAGGATGCACAAGCAGGGGGAGGGTGTGCACGACGTGGCTGTCCCGAAAGTGTCCGAGGTGAGCATCGTGGCGGCGCCGAGTGACAGGGGGGTGCGGAATAGCACTCGCAGCAGCAACAACATCCTCGGCCAACTGCGAGTCGAACCGAGCTGTCAAGTGCGCCACTTGCGCAACAAGCAGCACGAGAGGATCCGGGGGGTGTTCGAGGGGGAGGGTGTGCACGTGGTGGCCCTCCGGAAAGTGTGCGAGGTGAGCGACGTGGCGGCGCTGAGCGACATGGGGGTGCGGATTAGCACCCGCAGCAGCAACAGCACCCGTGGCCGACTGCAAGTCGAAACGAGCTGTCAAGCGCGCCACTTGTGCAAAGATCAGCGCGAGAGTATCCGGGGGGTGTTCGAGGGGGAGGGTGTGCAGGTGGTGGCCGTCCGGAAAGTGTGCGAGGTGAGCATCGTGGCGGCGCTGAGCTACAGGGGGGTGCGATATAGCACCCGCAGCAGGAAGAGCAGCAATGGCGGCCGACCGCGAGTCGAGATACGCGTCAAGGCGCGTCAGTTGCACACGTAGCAGCTCGAGAACACCCTGGGTAGTATGGACAGTGCTCTGCTGAGAGCCTGGGTCAGGGGAATCAACAGGTGCAACAGGCGGGTTTTTTTGCGCCATTTCGACAGAGGGCGAAAAAGAAAGAGCTGGATTAAAAACAGGCAGCGGTAAAAACCGCTAGCCGGACTCGTGCCTAACAGCGGTATCATAACCTATTAAACCATGCAAACACAGTTAGTGTGGAAGATAACGTACGCAAACGTAGTTACAGTCACAGTCCCGCAAACGGAACAGTTACAGCGACAACTAGCCTACAGGCGTGGTGTCGGGACAACAGAAGTGTTAGGGCTGTAGCCTAGCGACAGCTCTGTACCGAGTCAAACAGTTTATCGGTATGTCCGATCTAGACATGTACTAATCATATCTAGAATAGCTTACAGTAGCTATCTGCAACTAATACGTATGCGGAATTACTTACAACACAGCGGGGGGCAAGGAATGGGGGGCTTCGGGCCGGGCGGAAGCGAAGCTCCGCATGCCGGTGGTTGGGGGAGGGCGTAATATTGCGGTGATGAAAAGAATGATGGGTCTCTTAAGGCCACCACTCCGAAAGTATCGTCCGCAAAAAGTGCACGGCGCGAGAAGGTGGCGATCGGCATCCACTACTTGACAGTTGTGAGGGGCGAAAATGCACGAATTCGCAGGGGAATTTAGATGGGCGCACAACGCCTGAATGGGCGGAAACGACGCGGAACAACCGACGCACATGAACTGAGCAAGAAAGCACACATGGGAGCGGGGGGTAGAACCCGAGACGGAGTATTGCCGAGACGCAAGGCAGGGGAAGACGCTTGAGCATTGGGTGATGGTGTGGGGAAGTCACCCGGGGCACGGGTCATAATAAGGCACGACCCTGCGCCACCGCCAGGCGACATGTTTGAAGGTCGCGGTGGAGGAGGCCGATGACGATGATGTCCCGGCCTGGCCGCCGTGGCGGCCGATCGGGGCGGCATTTCGCGCCATAAATGAATATAGCAAGCGGGGCAGTCTTGGGGGTATCTGGCTTGAACTATATTTGAAGTCCCCCGAGGTGGCGCTGTGGCGTGCCTTGGAGTTAAGTTTCGTTGCCGTGGTAGTAAGGCATAAAGCGCGTCGATACCGGCCCTTCATGCCTTGAGCCTCGCGCAATTAGTATTGAGGAGCCTTGGAGCCCGCAATGTAGACGCTCACGAAAGCAAAAAAATACTTGTTTCCCATATACAAGTCTCCGCTAGAGTCGAACAACAACTCCGTAATACGGCGCCTTAGTGGTGCACTAGAAGATGGAGTTGCGAAGAGCGGGCTCCGAGTAGTGATTAGAGTAAGTTGGACTGTGACGAGTACTGGAGTTACAAGACACGTACAATAATGGCGATGATACGCGCCGATGCCTTGAGCCTTGAAGTTGGATGACCATGCGCGGGCGAATATTGAAGCGGTACATAATACATTGGCCAGTAATATCGAGGGTGCCGAGAATAGGGGTGGTACGGGTACACTAGTTGTACCCGGTCACATGTCGCGAGACGGATGAAAGATTCCGGGAGGGGTCACGATGGCGAAGGTACAACTGAAGCGCAGACAAAAAAGAAGACAATGATATTGCACGATACACAACGTAGGAGAGACCGGCGAGACAGAACATACACGGATTGGTGGACAAGCGTCACGCGCATCGCTACCAATGTCCGTGCTCGCGGGCTCTCGAGCCGAGCTCAACCGCGCATGAGCACGCGGCGGCGAAGAACAAAGGCTGAACAAAGGGTGACGTCTCATTAATACTGATTAGTAGAAGCACTATAGGAGCATGGACATGGAAAACACGGGGACCAAGAGAGCAAGAGTGTCCATAATGTAATGGAATCCAAGGCACGGCAGAAAGACGCACTACATTGTGCACAATTCTAGCATATGAAATGTAAGAGAACACAAGAACCTCCCACTCAACGCTGAAAAGTCACAACACGTGGAGGCCACAAGTGGTGCCTCACGCGCCGCGCGAGAAAGCACGGAGGCACTTGCGGCCCATGGCGCGGGTGAAAAACGCCGTGGTAGGAGAAGGCATCCCAGCCGAGGAAGAAGCGGCCTCCACATCGTCCGCGGCGGCGGACAACCCGCGCAAGACGATGTCCGCATGCGCAACATGGACAGCGAGAGAAACCTCTCGGCGCCAAGATGCCAACAACTTGCCCACGTGGATTTCATTAGAGGCGGCTGCATGCCTAGCGACCTCCGTATAAAAGGCCGTGGTGTGGTCGCCGAGAGCACCAAATTCCGTGAACGCGAAGGGAATGAAGCGGGTGACATGGCGACTTCTCACCCCCTTCGAGTACTTCTCAAACTTAGTCTCCTCATCACTGCTTATAGCGCCCTCATGAGACTGGAGGCTAGAAGCGCGGAACAAACCAAAATCCACGGCATCAATAGCAAGTTTTGAGCCTCGGATGCCGTGGTAGTGCAAGACAGTCACAGAGATCCGCATGGAGGCCGTAGTTGCCGTTGGGGAGTCGGACTAACATCGTAGGGTCATCCGTGAGAACCTCGACGCCAGCCCGGAGTGCGCCACGAACCTCAAAGATGATCTCCGCATGGGCCGTCACTAACCAAGAGTGTGCAATATGGAGCGAAGCATCTCCGCCGCATCAAGCCAAATGTAGTAGCCTACCCGTAGCCTTTCATTTAGTACTGGCATGCATGTGAAGTATGATATCAAATCACAAGAAGCACAACACGAACATGGACATGGAAAAAGGGAGGGGGACCAAAGCGGCAAGAGTGACAAGGGGATCACGGAATCCAAAGCACGGCAAAGGAAGCACTACATTGTGCACAAACCTAGCAGATTCATCTATCATGTAAGTAGTAAGGCATTATATAATACGAGTGGCCCGTAGTAGTTCTTTGTGCCGGTAGTTCTTTGTTATTTTTGTAATCATGCACGCACTTACCCTATGTCTCTCACTCCGCATTTTTTTAATCATTAAGATAATCCATGGATGCCCATAGTATTGCTCTCCATAATCCCCTATGCCCAGAGCAAATTTTTTCGCCGCCGCCACCGCATGCGCATGTGCGGCTGAGCTTGGGTCGGGAGCCCGCGAGCACGGAACTTGGTAGCGGTGAGCGTGACGCATGCCCGCCTATTCGTGTTTGCTTTTGTCTCGGCGCTCTCCTGCGCTGTGGCATCGCGCGGTACCTATACATAAAGTTCTCCTTTTTATCGTCCGCGGTCACTCGCCGTCTGCGGCTCCGGTGCGTTTTATTTGTACCTTCGCCAGCGTGACCCTCCCGGGATCTTTTATTCGTCGCTCGACCCGTGACCGGGTACAACTACCCGTACCGCCCCTATTATCGGCATCCTCGAGACCCTTGGCCGCTACCGGTACCGCTATAACTTTCGCCCGCGCGAGGTCATCCCTTTCAGCAAGGCTCAAGGCATCGGCACGCGTCATCGCTATCCGTGTACGGGTACTACAACTTCAATACCGCTCTCAACCCGCTAAGATCATTCTAATCGCTACCTGTACTCGGAGCCAGCTATTTGCAAGGTCATCCTTTATCGCTTGGCGCCTCACTACCTACGATACGGCGTTGTATGACGGAGTTTCCATCCGACTCTTGCGGCGGTTGGTACACGGGTACCAAATAGTTTCTTTGCTCTTTTCTCGAGCATCTCCATCGCGGGCTCCAAGGCTCCCCACTACAAGCAACGCGAGGGTAGAGGCGCGACGGACCGGCATCAAGGAGCCCACCACGTCGGCGGCGAATCCTCCCTCCAAGGCACGCCACAGCGCCACCTCGGGCGACTTCCGGTATAGTCCAAGCCACATACCCCCCCCCCCCCCCCCCCCCCCCCCTTCTTCGACCCCGCGTGCTCTACTTATTTTAGGACGCGACACACGTGCCACCCCGGATGGCCGCCGCGGCGACCCGGCCGGGACATAGTCATCGGCGTCCTCCACCGCCACCTCTAGGCTGGTCGCCCGGTGGCGGGGCCGGGTCGCGCCCTATGGCCCCCGCTCCGGGTGACCTTCCGACTCATCATCTAATGCTGAAGCGCCATCGCATGCCTTACGACCTGGAAGTACTCCGTCTCGGTTTTTACCCCCTACTCCCACAATGCGCTCCCCCGCTCCTTTGAGGTGCGTTAGTTGCTCCGTGTCGTTCCCGACCCTTCAAGCGCTATGCGCCCATCTAAATTCCCCCGCGATAACGTGCACTTTTGCGCCCGACAATTGCCCAGTTGTGGATGCCGATCGCCACCTTCTCGCGCCGTGCACTTTTTGCGGACGATACTTTCGGAGCGGCGGCCTTAGTAGACACCAACATTCGTGCTCTCACCGCAATACTACGCCATCCCAACAGCCGGCATGCGGTGCTTCGCTTCCGCGTGGTCGGCCGTCCCCGCCGCATCCCCAGTCCTTGCCCCCCGCCGTCCAATGGTGCCTTGACCATGGGGCCAATGGCGGGGAGAACTCTAAAGCCTTCTTCGAGTCCTACCTCCTTTCTTTCCGATCTAGTATGTCCTCGAACGGCGTCCCCCCTTCGGTGGTACGCCTCGTCAAGCCGGTCTTCGAGGAGCTTGTCGGTTGCGTTTTGTCTTTCCGCGGTAGGGCCACCCAAGGGGCTTCCGCGGAAGCGGCTTGGGCGGCGTTGCTTTTATTCCCGCGCTTAGTTTTGCGCCCCATTGCTGATTTCACTTCCGCGGGGCATCTGCCCCCTGACCCGGTCGCTGATTACCGTGACAACCGCTTAGCCCATTGGGCGTCATGAGATCTCGATACATTGTTTTACGCCGCTCGCGCTCACGCATCCCTTACCAATGGGCGGGCAGCGCCACCTACCTCACTTCCGAGGGCCGGTACCGACCCCCTCTCCCCTTCGCAACCCTTTCATAACGGCGTCTCGGCCAAGGTCGCCCACCGGGCGGCTAGTCTAGCTGCGGTTGGGGAGTACCGTCGTGCTATGGAGGCCCTAAGCTCCAACCCCGTTGCAAGTGGTCGTGGGGTGCACGAGGAATTATCACGGTTGCACCCACAAGACGATGACGACCTCGCGGACGTGTTGCCGGATCCCTTCTCCCTCCCTCGTATCAAAATCCGTGCTTCGGAAGTTGATATTATGGAGGTCGTAGCTAGATGCCCTCGAAAGTCTAGTCCTCACGTCGGAGGTTGGAGGTTTGAAACTCTTCGCGCGTTGGGTTCCCCTTGCACTCTCACCGGTTTAGCCGAAGCCATCGTGAATGCAGAGGTTCCACCCGGCGTCGACTCATTCCTTGCCTCTGCCACACTCATCCCGCTAGACAAGCTTGATCCCGAACAACGACGCGCACAAGAGCAAGAACTTCGCGACCAAAAGGGGACGTTACGCCCGAATGGAATTGGCTCCGTTTTAGTTCGTTTCGCGAATCGCGCGCTTCTCACCGTAATTGGTGACGACGTGTGTCAATGGTTGGCTGCTCGGCACCAATTTGGGGTCGGCGTCCGCGGCGGGGTTGAGATCGTACAGTTCATGGTTCGAGCCGCGCTTGACGCTTCACCGGACTGGGCAAACATGCAAGGCGACACATCCAACGCGTTCAACGAGTTCTTGCGGCGTCCCTTGTTTGAGGAGTTGTCAGCAAATCCCGCGCTTCGACCGTTGCTCCGCGTCGCTACTATGTTGTATGGCCGTCCATCTACCTTGTACGTTTACGACTCATCAAATGCTCACGGCCCGGCCATGCGCATCCCGAGTACCCGTGGAGTCCATCAAGGTTGCGTTCTCGGGGCCATGTTCTTCGCAATAGTTGCCTCCCGGGTATACAAACAATTGGCTGCGATTGCCCCGAACGAATCCGTTGTCTGCGGTTATTCTGATGATGGTTACTTCTTGGGAACCCCCTGCGTCTCTCGTGGCTATTGGCGACGCTATGCCGGAGGCGTATGCTAGTGTCGGCCTCACAATAACCATCCGCAAAAACAGTTTGTATTCCCCTTTGGGTGTCGGTGATGCTTTCGATAACTCAACCAACGGCCACATCATGCGGGGAGTAAATGTCTCCACTGAAGGGACGAAAGTATTGGGAGGGCCAATGGGCACATCGGATTTTGCTCGAGACTTGTTTGAAACGGCCTTAAGTAAGTATGAGGCCTACGGCGAACGTCTAAGGGGTCTAGCGGCTCACCGGCACTCTCACACTGCGCTTCGTATCCATCAACACTGCAACCGCCGCTTCGGACACTTTGCCCGCACAGTCCCCCGAGGTCTTGGCAGGGGCGAGGGCTACGGCGACACCGTCGTGACCTTCCTCGAGCGCGCTGACAATGCCACCCTAGATGTGGCGGCTGAGATATTGGGCCTCCCCGCAGCTAGCCTACCCCGCAACACTCGCTCCGAGATGTCTCTTCCCATACGTTTCGGAGGCATGGGGGTGGGGGACTTGGTTGCCATGGCGGACGCGGCCCATGTCGGAGCGGCCGGTTTGACAGTGGGCTCAGCTATCCGTTTCCTTACAACACAAGATGCTCGCGTGCGCGGGGACTCCCAAGACGAAGTTCCGATGGAGCCGACCATGTATGGACGGCTAGCGACTGCTATGACCAGAGCAGTGTCCCGAAGGCACGGTACACCGGACGGAGACGACGGCGACAACGCACCCATGTGGTCGTTAGAACTCGCTTCGTCGTGGGCGCGCTTAGATGCTGCGTGCGGTTCTCACGCTCTCGCCGAGTCTGAACCCTTGATAACCACAGCCTTAGCGATGCTCCCCCCGCAACGTCCAACGGTGGCTCGCGCAGGCTGCGTAGCTGAAGCCCGATCAAATAACGAGCAGATTTCTCGGTCCCTTGATGGTCTACCCTCGCTCTTACCTCTTTCGGCGTTTGCCACGGACATCTTTCCAAAGCTACAAGCCGACATCAGTGAGCGCGTCAACTTGCTTCGCTTCGCGAAGCTCGCTCCCACGTTTTCCAACCGCGCTCGGCCGGAGTCTAGGCGTTTTGTATCTCGTCTCGGCCATGGCGCCCTTGCGTTTTTGGCTTCGGACCCGCCTACTTCCGGTCGCTTGGGCGAGCTCCGTGACAAGTTCCCTGAGCACTACGACGCGGTTTTCCGCGTCGCGGTCTGTCGCATCTTCGGCCTACCCTCATCCCGCATCTTCTCTTCTCTACGCTCCCCCACTGCTTGTGCTTCTTGCCATCTCTCGGTTCAAGCTATGCGGGGTGCGTTCTCGTCGGCGGGTGTTGACATGTCGGACGATGCGTGGGCCACTGCTTTCGCGGACCATTTGGCTCGATGCGGCGGAGATGCTTCGGTCCACACCGCTCACTCTTGGTTAATGACGGCCCTTGCGGAAATCATCTCCGAGGTTCGTGGCGCACTCGGGGTTGGCGTCGAGGTTCTCACAAATCCCACGATGTTAGCTCAACTCCCCAACGGCAACAACGGTCTCCCCGCGGATGTGGGTGTCTTGCACTATCACGGCATCCGACGCTCAAAACTTGCCCTTGATGCCGTGGTTTCCGGTTTGTTCGGCGTTTCTGGCCCCCCGTCACCCGAAGTCGCTCTCCGCCGTGCTTAGAAGACCAAGTTCGAGAAGTACTCAGAAGGGGTGAGGAGTCGGCCCGACATCCCTTTCATTCCCTTTGCTGTCACGGAATTTGGTACTCTCAGCGGCCACGCCACGGCTTTCTTGACGGAGCTAGCCAAGCAGGCAGCCGCATCTAAAGGGATGCATGTGGGCAAGTTGTTGGCCACCTGGCGTCGAAAGGTCTCTCTCGCCGTCCATGTTGCTCACGCGGACAACGTCTTGCGCGGTTTGTCCGCCGTTGCGGACGGCGTGGAGGCCGCTTCTTCCTTGGCCGGGATGCCTTCTCCTGCCACGGCGCTCTTCACCCGCGCCATGGGCCGCAAGCGTCCCCGTGCTTCCTCGAGCGGTGCGTGAGGCGCCGCTTGTCGCTTCCACGTGTTGCATTCTCGGCATGGCCTTGTAATTTACTCAGTTTAATCTGCTAGGTTTGTGCACAATGTAGTGCTTTCCTTTTGCCGTGCTTTGGATTCCGTGACCCTCTTGTCACTCTCGCCCCTTTTGTTTCCCCTCCCACTTTCCCTGTCCGTGCTCATCTTGTTCTTCGTGTAACCAATTTCTATGGATGCCCATAGTCGTGCTACTTGTTTTTCAAAAACACACACACGCGCGCGCACACACACACACACACACACACACACACACACACACACACACACACACACACACACGCGCGCGCGTTCTTCTCTCTGATGATTGTGTATGTATTGTAATTATGCACACACACCCTGTGCGTGTCATTCTATATTTTTGTAATCACAAAGATTATGCTACTGTACCCGACGTAGCGATGCGCAGTAGTTAAAGACGTATATAAATCCCAATCCCAATAAGTGCCTGTATTATAGTACATCATTACCAGTACATGTACGTTCACAGTTGTGAGCGTTATCAGTGAATACGTACAGTTGACCTAGTACGGATTAACTAGAATACCAGATACAAGCAGCAGTCTGTTCTGCTGCTGTTCAGTTCTCCTGTAACCATCACATAGTCCCTGCTGCACACGGACCTGTCAACTCACCTAGTATCTCACGGGCACCTCCGATAAGAGGTTATGGGCCCTCACAAAGCTTAATAAGCTGCATACACGCGACCAGCGCGGTTTTAGTGTGAGAAACCAGAGGTGTGAAAAGTCGAACTGGACTTTTCAGGCATGTCTGAACACAAGCAGCCGCCGCCGGCGGCGCCCACCACGCGGAGCAGCAGCAAAGCGACTCACGCAGAGGCATCTGGCTCCAACCCCGGTAAAGATCCTGTCGCTCCCACTACCCTGGATAATACTCTGGCTAGTATTCGCTCTGAAACTGTAGAGCTCATAGACACGGCGATAGAACGGTCGCACGCGACCACCCACGAGTTAATTATTTCTCAATTTGATCGCCTTACCGCGAACTTCGCGCCGCCCCATGGGCAGCCGACACAGCGACCAGTACCAGACGGTGGGACCTATAGCCGTAGCAGTGACCGAACCGCTACCCGTATATATGAACCGGACCAGTTTAATTTCGTCGACGAGCAGCTTAGTCGCGGCCTGCTCGACGACGGTAGCTTGAGCCGGTCTCTAATGCGCACACAGGGACCGACTTTCACAGCCGACAGCAGTTTCCCAGAGTTCAGACGGGACTATATTAGCTACCTGCGCGCTATAAACCCCGCCTTTCCAGAACTGCTAGAAGGAGCAGCACCTCCCGATGCTGCTGTAAACACAGCCTATCAGAACTTTCAAAAAAAAACTGTTCGGGTATCTTTGCGTGATGATGAAACACCCTACCGCGGTGATAGTCCTGACCAACTTTCAGCGCGATCCTTCTTTTTCGGCTCGGGTTTCGCCAGGCTCAGATGCCTGGCGTGTACTTATTGACCATTTCGACCAGCGGGGTATTGGCCGAACAGTTGGGTTACTTGCAAAACTTTTGGACGCTCAAGGCGAAACCGAAAGTGTAGACGCCTTTATACAGCGTATGCTACACACCTTCCAAGAGCTTAATGAAGATGAGTTCCTGGTCAGTGAAAAAATTTTGGTTGCTGCTACTCTCTATAATTTAAACAGCAAGCTATCGGGGGCACGAGCGAACATTATTGCTGCTCTCGATGCCAGACAGAATGGGCAAGCAGCTGCCTCCATACCCTTTACCCAGCTGTCTACCATGCTTATTCAACATCAGTCGCACACGTCCTTCCATGGACACCACCCTCCCGGCCGTCGTCATGGTATGCATGACCCCCAAGCTTTCAACACTGCTGTTGAAGTTGCCGTTGAGGAAGCCTTAGCCGCACGTGCGGACCGCTCACAGCGCAACCGCGCACCCCCCCCTGTCGCTATTGCACTGATGCGGGCCTTCCCATGGCCGACAGACTCCATTGGCATCACGACTGCCCTCTCCCGCTGCCATCATGTCCGCCACATCAGCAGTACCAACACCAGTACCACAACCAGCAAAACCCTTACCAACAGTACGCCCCCCATCCTTCAGCCTTCCGTGGCCGTGGTCGTGGTCAACGTGGTCGGGGGGGTCGCTGGACACGTGGGGGCCGTGGGAGTACGCCCCGTGATTCCCCTTCTGGGCAACCCTCCGTCTCACACTCAAGTGTCCCGCGTCCGATTGGGGACGTCGCATCTGCGCAGTCAGCCCTTATGTCTTTCTTTGATCTCGATGGGGCACCATCAATCAACATGGCCGATGGTCTGCGCCCTGATTACGAGACCCATGTATCAGCTGATGACGCCTACGTTTCTTACATGCCAGGAGACAATCTTCGCCCGCTCGTTCGCGGCATCCGCTTGGTTCCCCCCCCCCCCCAAGCCTCGCTCGTCGCTCGAGGCTTCCCTATCGATTGGGGCGCCTATGCCTTACGGTCCGCCATCAAAGGCCTCTTCACCAGTGATTTTCAAGCACCCGTGTCCCTCGAGCATGGCATCGACATCGCCTCCACCCCTCTACAGGCATGGGCAGATTGGTCACTCACTCGTCGCAACCTCGTGGTGGCGCATGGACAACTCCCTTCTCCTGGTGATCACCCCCTTGGCCGTTGGCTTGCCGGTGTGATTTACTCCTTGACCCAGCCCGACTATGGCGGCCTCGTGGCCCTCCTTCCCGGCCACTCACATGCCCCGGAGGCAGTCACGGACGCTCAGCCTCAAATCCCGGGCGTCATCCGGGTTCTTCAATCCATTCTCATTGACACCCTCCACATACCGTCATCCCATCCCTTCTTACCCCCCCTTTCACCATCCACTGAACTCTTGGAGCTCCGTGATCTCCTTTTTAAAGACTTTCACGCCCATGATTCGGATGCCTCCCACTCCGACTACGGTGGCCCTTCCACCGAATACACGTCCGGCCACTCCTCCCCCGACATGGACTCCCTTGAGGGTTCCCCCGTGGCCTACAGCGCCTCTTTGGTCACCGCGCCTACCGCCCTTCGTTTTATCGACGCTGGTGCCAATATCAGCTTGGAGGCCCATCGTTCTGCATTCGTTGCGGGCAGCTACACCCGCCTCCGCAATCCCGTCCACGTCAAAGGCATCGACGTCCACATTCATGGCTATGGTCTCGTTGAACTCCATCTCGCTTATCAAGATGGCCACTCCCGCCGGATTCGCATTCGTGCCGCGCACGCCCCCAGCATGTCCAAACGCGGAGCCCCCACCATCATTTCCCAGGAGCATCTTCGGAAACGGCATAACATCAGCTTCCATTACCCTGCCGTCGGACAACCGACAGCCAGTGACGCTCATGGCGACTTCATCCTCGTCATGTACAACAACTTGCCTCATTTGCAGACCATTAACGGTGAGTTCACTTCCCTCCTTGCTTACAAAGGTGCTGGCCCCATGTCTACTGACACCACTTTGTGGCACCAACGCCTTGGTCATCCTGGCAGAGACACCATGACTCTCGCCCTTCGGAGCGCCGACATCACTGGAGCGAAGTACGACAGTCATGTTCCCCTCTTGTCGTGTGAACCGTGCATTTTAGCCAAATTGCACCATGCCCCCGTTAACAGTCAGCCTGGCACCAAACCCACGGCTTGCTTTCAGGCATTCAGCTCTGACATCTTCGGCCCCCTAAAGGAGACTGGGCCGGGGGGAGCAAAATACCTCCTCGGTGTAATTGATCACTATTCCAACTACATCTGGCTCCTTGCCCTCGCATCCAAGAAAGCTGTTGTCTCCACACTTTCTTCCGCTCTCACAGACATCCGGAACTTGCACTCCCGCCTGCACCCTACTTGTACCTTTCGGCCCACGATCAAGTTCGATTGTGATCCGAACTACCTTGATACAGCTTGCCGCACCATGGTCGCCTCCTTGGGATATACAGCCCAATTCACCGCCCCGTACACTCATAACCAACTCGCCAAGATGGAACGCCAATGGGCCACCCTTGCGGATTCCGCCACCGCCATGCTCCAGCACGCAAACTGCCCTACCAAGTATTGGGGCCTTGCCATGCGTACGGCGGTCTACCTTCGCAATCGCCTTCCCTCCCCCGCTGCGTCCGCCGGGTCGGGCGGTGTTCCGTACACCCTTCTCCATGGCGTCCCTACCGACCTGGCACACGTTAAGGTCTTTGGTTGCACGGCTTACCTCCGTTTGGAGGATCGCTATCGCGACAAACTTTCTCCCAAAGCCCTCCGCTGCATGTTCATTGGCTATTGCGATGATGGCCCGGGCTACTGGCTTCTCAACCTCGCCACCGGGAAACTCGTTCGCACCATCCATGTTGCCTTCGTTGAGTCTCAGCCCGCTCACGCACCCGTTGCTCCTGGCACTTCACAAGCCTCTTCACCCAGTGGTCTCGAGCCTGGGGGGGCTACCAGTGCCAACCTCTCGTGTGCTGACACCACACACTTCGCAGTTCCTACCAGCAACCCTTTTGCGATCCTACAAGACACTTCAGAGGACCCTCCCACCGATCATGCCATTGACCACGACGCACGTCAGGCCTCTTCATGCTTCGCGGCGGCTGCCTATGTCCAACGTGTCAACAAGACAGCCCAAGTGTTTACACAGAACAAGCCTCCGCGACCACCTCGCACTGCTGCTCCATGGGAGGGCACAGAGGGGCAACCTGCCACAACAGAGGAACCTGCGACGTACCCTCCGGCGGCGCACATTCCTGTGCCCGTTGACATCAAGCACGCATTGAGTGGGAAGTATGCGGCAGCATGGCGTAAGGCAATTCGCTCTGAACTTGCGTCCCTCCACAACAAGGGTACCTTTCGGATGGAGAATCTGCCGCTTGGACGCAACGCCATTGGCAACAAGTGGGTGTTCAAGGTCAAGGCAAAACCTGATGGATCAGTTGACCGCTTCAAGGCACGATTGGTTGCTCAAGGCTTCAGCCAACGAGCAGGAGTCGACTACTCTGAGACGTTCTCTCCCGTCGTCAAGCTGAGCACTCTACGTACTGTCTTGGCCATCGCTGCCAAACGGAACATGCACATGCATTCGGCAGACATTGAGACTGCGTTTCTCAACGCAGATCTCCAAGAGGAGATTTACATGCGTCAACCCAGAGGGGCAGAGGATGGAACGAGTCGAGTCATGCGCCTACTCAAGAGCATCTATGGGCTGAAGCAAGCCTCGCGTGAATGGTACAAGCTCTTCCACAAGACGCTTTCCTCACTCGGGCTCAAGCGGGCGACATCTGACACCAGCCTCTATACGATGAACCACCCAGTGCATGGCATATGCATCGTGCTGGTATATGTGGACGACATTCTCATCATCTCAGACTCACTCAAGTGGATTGAGTCGGCGAAGCGGGCCGTAGGGGAGCAGTTCCGCATGACGGACTTTGGTGAAGCCAAGTTCATTCTTGGGATGGACATTGTCAGAAACAGAGAGGCAGGGACCATCAGTCTTTCCCAGGAACAGTACACCAAGGAGATCCTCGAGAAGTACGGGATGTTGGACAGCACGCCATCAAAGGTGCCTATGTCACCTACACACTATCGGGACGGAGAAGTCGCGTCCGACCATGACAAGGTGGCGTTGACACCGTCGGAGCACGAGACCTTCCGTGCTATCCTTGGATCGGTGAACTTCCTGTGCATGTGTACCCGACCTGACATTGCGTTTGCTATCAGCGTCATCAGTAGGCGGCAGACTGCTCCCACGCAGTTCCACATGAAGCAGCTCAAGCGGCTGTTGCGATACTTGAATGGGACGAGACCCATGGGCATCACTTATGGCCAACCGTCACGAGACAACGCGGACGATATAAAGGTGTTCTCAGATTCAGATTGGGCGGCAGACACGACCACCAGACGATCACAATCCGGGGAGATGGTCATGCTTAATGGAGGAGCGGTCAGCTGGACTTCCAAACAGCAAGAGGTGGTGGCCTTGTCCACCACAGAGGCAGAGTATGTCGCCGTGAGTCGCGCGGGGCAAAGCGCGGTGCATTTTCGGCAATTGATGCGGGATGTCCACCAACACCAGCATGGTGCCACAACGGTTTATGAGGACAACGAGGGAGCAGTCAAGCTTTTGTGTCAGTGGGCACAGCAGACATGCTGGCAGATGGCCTTACGAAGGCGCTACCGGAGCCGAAGCACAGGATGATCTTCAGGCGATGCATGGGAGCGGCGCCAAGTGAAGACTAGTTCCTTTACATTACTGCCAATGATCTAGAGGGGCTATTATAGTACATCATTACCAGTACATGTACGTTCACAGTTGTGAGCGTTATCAGTGAATACGTACAGTTGACCTAGTGCGGATTAACTAGAATACCAGATACAAGCAGCAGTCTGTTCTGCTGCTGTTCAGTTCTCCTGTAACCATCACACAGTCCCTGCTGCACACGGACCTGTCAACTCACCTAGTATCTCACGGGCACCTCCGATAAGAGCCTGTACACCGAGTAGACATTGTTTCCAAATACAAAATATCGCATTTGTAGTATGAAAACCCAAAACTAGCACATGATGAAGGGACCGTTTCGGCGTTTTTGGGGGGATATGATGTGCGACGAGAATTCATGCAACGTCTTTCTGCTGCTCTTCATGGCACCCTGGGTTCTTATCTCCGCAACGCTTTTCAGGAGGGCAGTGCTGGTGCTGTGGCATGCCTTCCTGTTCCTCGGGCTTAGGTTTTTTCCTCCTTTTCTTTTTTTTTGCTTGGTGGCCTCCACTGCTTTTTCTTGTAAGAATTTTTTTTAATGAAGGGACCGACAGACACACAGATTTTAGCAAAGTAATGTCGTAGGAGAGGATGTAAAACACACCCCATCCGTGCCGTACTCGTATTCAAGTGATGAGGGGCGCGAGATATACAAATACCGCTGCGACGGTTCGGGCTCGTACAGGTACTAACGATAATTCGGGCCGGTGAAATAATAAATAATCAATCAAATGCTGGATTGCTGGTCAGCACACGCGCTGCGCTGGTCAAAGCAAGCATTCGCGGCAGGCACCGGGGCGAAGTGAAGGCGTGAAAGGCAACCTACCGCGGCGCACTCCGTGCGATAGTCCTTGTAGGCTAGCACGCAGCACGAAGGTATGGCGGGCGGTTGTGAGGCACCTTGATTGACGGTGGAAAGTCTGAACGGATGCGTGGCGTCCCTGCCCCGAGCATGTCTTCGCCACAATTGCTCATCACCCTTCACCGCTGTCGAGCTCTTAGCGGCGCCACCTGCCCACTCTCTGCTCGTGTTAGCTCGTGTTAGCGCGCGTGCACTTAAGAGGAAAATTGGGAGAACACTGTGCACTCGCACAGTACTTGAAGGTATAGGTACCGGATAAGGATCACGACCGGCGACAGAAGCACCGCGACACAATTCGGCGTGGTCGAGGCTCTGTAGTTTCCCAGTAAGGTTATCAAGCCCTCACCGTTGCTCGCCGTAGCACTGAACGTAGCTCTAAAGTGGTGACGGAGTGGGTGCACCATGCGGGGCGACGGCCTGTGCGTCGCGCTGCTTCTGGTCGTGCTGCCTCTGACGGTCGGAGTGCAGCTTGGCTCGCACGAGTCGGACGCTTTCGGTTCCCGGTGGCAGGAGGGGGGCCCGGTGGGAGGGGTGGTGGACGCGCTGCGCGGGGCGGGGCTGGAGGGTGCACAGCTCGCACACGACGAGCTGCGGGATGCGTCGGCTCCCCGGGGGCAAAGCTGGCGCGTGGGGTTAAGGTTCCGTGGGCGTCAGGGTGGTGCGACGCAGGAGGTGAGGAGGGTGGGGCCTCCTTGCTGTGACAGCAGTGCTGAGTAGCGACCTCTGGATGGCTCTGAGGACCTAAAATGACAGGCGCCTTTACTTGAAACAGGTCACAACCTTTCGTAGGGATGGGGGCATGGACGTGGGGGAGGCTGTGCGTCCGGAGGGACGAAAGTGTGCGGCCCTGTTCAACGCACGACGGAGGCGGTGTCAGGTGCCTATGCCACACAAGTGATGTGTTGTTCACCTGATCAGCATACGAGGACACTCCCCCGCGCATCTCAACTCTGGCTGCAGTATATCACCAACTAGGCCACATGCTCGGGGGTTGGATGGCAGTGGCGGCTCATGCGCGTGCCGGTTTGCCCTTGGTTGGCCATGCTGCAGCCCAAACGATTGCCGGACTGTATGGAGGGCGTGTTTCAGGGGTTCTGGGTGCTTAACCGTGACAGCCACCATCAGTCCGCCCGCCCGCGTCTACCAACACGGTGAGGACGTAGCGTTCGTCACTGACATCTCAAGCTGAGCCCGAGCACATCAGACCATGCTGACATGCATTCACGCCATACCATCCTGGCATGCAATCACATCAGAGCACAATGTGCTGGCATGCAATTCCCCTCTTCACATTCCTTCCATCCGGACATGGCGCTTGAAGTTTCTCTTCCTCATTCTCATACCCATGCGTGCACGGGTGATGTGATGCGTTGCGATGGGATGGCCACAGGGAAGGGTTTCGTAGGATCAGCCAGGCAATGTCGGAGGAAATCTTGCCACTGCTGCCGGCGCATGATCTGTTCAACCGCTCCTCGCCCATCGGAAGCTGTGCCCTCGTCGGCAGTGACACAAGCCTGCGACGGAGGTAGGATATCAATCACTCCTATGTTATTGTGCAGCTGACTGTTGAGGCAGGGGCCGTGACGCGCTGATGTGTCTGACGTCCGTCCGTCCGTCCCTTGACCGCAGCGAGTATGGCGCCTTCATCGACACCTTTGATGTTGTGATGCGGATGAACGGCGCTCCCAGCAAAGGGTGGGAGAAGCAGGTGGGGTCCAGAACCACGCATCGCTTCGTGAACAACGCCTACGTTGGGTGGAGGGAGGGGGATGAGGTGCTGATCTCGAAGTGGTCGGGCAGGTGAGGCGCCAGCGCGACTGTCCATCCAACGTATTTTTGTGTCAATCGTCTCAATTTTTATGCCTTTATTTTTTAATGTGGTCTTTGCTGATTACTTCTGACAATAGATAGATATTCATTGGAAGACACTGCCAATTGTACCAATTGTAGTTCGTGTAAATGACTGGAGCTGGTGAATGAACATGCATTTGAAATTCAGTCAGAAAGTACATTTTTCAGAATTGAATGGGAATGGGCGTCAGGAATCAAAGATGCACTTTGTTCATGCGTTTGTGGCACGTTACGATATTATTCAGATGAGCGGTTGTGGTAGTTTCTCTTTTGTGTTCGAGAGACCGCGACTGAGCAGTAAATGTGGCAGAGGGTTCTCAGGTTTGGGACCCGCTGAGGACCGCGGGTGGGGGCTCGGGATTTGATTAGTGGCACCTCTTTCCTTACCTCGTGCGACCGTTCTAGTGCTGACGATGTCCACCCCCGCCTCCCTCCCTCCTCGTCGCAGCACTAAGCAGGTCAAATCGTACGCGGAGAAGCAGACGCACGTGATCAACCCCCAATTTCTGGCATACAGTCAGAGCAAGTACTTCAACGCACGTGACCATCTTGCGACGCAGGTGGGAGCCTGATGCATGCCTTTTGGTAGGAGTTTGAGGGATGTGAGGCTTTTAGAGTGTCATGTGTTGCACAGTTGGGGTGAAGAGCGGGTGGGCATCTGGATGTGGTTGATAAGTTCACGGCGGCTGCTGACTCCTCTGCTGTGCGATGCGCCGATGCGTAGGGCTTTCGAGCGCTTCTGCTGCTCATGCACGTGTGTGAGCAGGTGCATGTGTTCGGGTTCACTGGCTCAGGCGGCTGGTACTACAACAAACAAGAGAACCGTAAGAAGAGCAACAAAGAGCTCCACATCGCGCGGCTGGGGCGGCCAGGCACGTCTCAAGGGGACTTAGAGGGGAGCGAGAGCAGTAGCAGTAATGTGAGCGACCCGGATGCAGAGGAGCTGGACTGGGCTGAAGATGGTATCGGGGGCAGCGGTGAGTTATCGGATGGAGATGGGTCGGAGGGCGTCAATGTTGATGATCATCGGCGTCGAGCTCTGTTGTTGTTGCGGAAGAGGGGAAGCAGCAAGGTCAGTGGGCGAGGGAGGTCGGGGTCGGGCAGTCATCTGCCCACGGGGCACAAGCTGAAGGTGGAGCGGAGCTGCATGGCGCGACTGGCTGCCCGCGGCATCATCACGCATCACGCCCTGGAGCAGCGGAGTCATTTGGATGCGGGCGTTTCATCGAGGGAAGGCGCAGCAGAGGGGAGGTTGCTGCAGCTGCGGTCTCTCCTGGGCCGGCTGTCGAGCTGGCTGAAACGATTGTACAATGCAAGTAGGGGTGGTTCAACTCGGTGATGAGTGGCTGTTAAAGTTTGTGTGAACTGAAGATTATAGTTCGTGTAAAGGATTGTTAGATTTATTTCGCATTATTTTGAATTCTTCAATCAGGTGAAGCCGTGGAAGTTTCAAACCAGACAAACCAGGCTAATAAAGCCTGGGACAGAGGGATTTTGACCCCCAAGGTTGCTGAATTGGCACCTTTGCAACTTAGCGTCTGAATGTGTTGCCACTATCACTACAACAACCCGACAGTGGGTGAGTCCGCGATAATTATTTGGTATTATCTCTCATTCTCGATTTATGTCACCTCAAGTGCTAGCGGGGCCATTCTTCTTTATGCCTCTGCTTCGTTTGGCAGCCTATTCAGCTGTCGCGATCATCCTCGTCGTGCCTGTTATTTCCCTCAGCTGCCTCGTCTCTTAGCTCGCAGGCCTTTCCCATGAGCCTGGTCGCCTTCTCAACCGCCAGTGCCGCGGACCTCCGTAGCTCTATCGTCTTCTCAGACGTCGGTGGAAACTCGGCGAGGCAGCGCTCCAAATTCCGTGTCGCACTCCGCGCGTTGGCTACAGCCTCGCCCGCCAAGAAAGCCACCATATCTAATGCCGAGGGTGCGGTCATAGACACGTCACCCTGGTTCTCTCCTGCCTGGTGACACGCGACGCTTCGAGACGACAACAACGAGTTCACTGGAACCGTGATCCCCGGGTCGCAGTCATCGACGCCAGGAAAAGCGTCGCAAGGGACTTTACGGTATGGCGCGAACTTAATGTGCTTTGGGCAGCTATCTATGCGGAGGTGGAGCCACGGAACTCCATCACGGCCCCCGTCGGTACTTATCCACACGGGGGACCTGCAGCGCTCTTCCAGCCTCCACTTCCCCGCGGCTCCCAGCTCGGCCCAAAGTTCCCGTTGTTGACACACTGGTGCACCACGCACAAAAGCGCCGAGGTGTCCGTAATGCCGTCGCGGCGCAAGGCACTCAGGGGCGATGAGTAACGCGTCGCCAGTGAAATTAGGGAACACGCGGACGGCGCCGAAGTCAGCGGTGTTGTCGTTGTCGATGTTAAAGTGCTCTAAGAAACCGGACTCGTCGCCCTCCGACGCAAGTAGCCCGTTTTCCGCATCCATAAGCGTCATCTCGAATGGTTGCCCTTCCGAAGAAGTCGCCGAACACAGCGGAGGTGTCTCCCAGAAGAAAGACTCAAAGGGGGCGTCTGCCAGTACCCCAGAGAAAGTGTCTTGAAACTCGGTGTCGGTGACCCACAGGTCCAGCACCTCAGGCCAGGTAAGGGCATGCTGCTGGCCACCGTCGCTCTCCGTTTGATCATCCGAGGAGTGCACCTCATGAAGCAGTCGTACCCTTAAAACTTTTTGCGTCTGCTGAACGACCTCCACATTCCATCGAGTCCCCGAATGACTGGCCAGGTTGGCGCCTGGTGCTGCCGTGCTTAGCAGATTCGGATACGCCAGTTCATGCCCACTCGCCTCCCTTGTCATATGCAAACACGGAGACGGCTTAGCCGCAAGTAGGTGGACGAAGGCTACGCCCAGAGTTGGCAACGCAATCCCTGGGTGCACGCGAAAAAGGGACCTCGTGGTACGGGTGGACTCAAAGCCTCTGCGCATATACGCTGGAGTGATATGGCGGTTTGGGGGGGATGTCGTTTGCGGAGGAAGAGCAGCGGTAGCACTGTCGGTACACTGGCCGGCTTTCATGGACGATCGCCGCGACATGCTGTCCTTGGCAGTACTAAGGTATACTGTTGCCTTTGACTATTCCTCAGACTGTTCGATATTACATAGCAGGAGGGGGGGAGGTCGCAGGAACTTTCGAACAGAGTACACCGATGAAGAAGTTTTCCTACGCCAATCGTGAACACTTTATATGTAGTAACACATTACAGTGTCGCAAAAGATAAACACATACCTCAATTAATTAATTCGCGACTAGAGGTACGTGTATCATTCGAAAGAACGTATCAATCAATTTAATTCAATTTAATTCTTAATATCAATTCAATTCTTTTAAAAGAATTGTCCATAGTCTTGGCGACGAGAGGAAGGGCCAGATTGTCTGATACTATCGCTTAATCAATTCGAAGAACAAAGAACGGGGAGGCAAAGGAGGGGCGGAGGTTTTTTGGGGGAGAATTCCTGCAATGTCTTATTTTTGCTGATCTTCAGTTTACTGCATTTGGTTCCTATCTTCCTGATTATGCTTTGCAGGACTGCGGTGCCTATGCTGTGGCATGCCTCCGTGTTCCTCGTTTTTCCTCCCTTTTCCTTATTTTTTGTTTGGTGGGTTTCAACGGAACTTGGTAGCGGTGAGCACTGAACTTGGTAGCGGTGAGCGTGACGCCTGCCCGCCTATTCGTGTTTGCTTTTGTCTCGGCGCTCTCCTACGCTGTGGCATCGCGCGGTACCTATACATAAAGTTCTCATTTTTATCGTCCGCGGTCACTCGCCGTCGGCGGCTCCGGTGCGTTTTATTTGTACCGTCGCCACCGTGACCCTCCCGGGATCTTTTATTCGTCGCTCGACCATGTTAGAACTAGCATTGCATTACTGGTGCTTATGTACATGGTAGCTAGTCCTTATCTTAGTACTTAGTGTTGTACTACTAGCGGTACTCTATTTCCCCGTTAGTGGCGGTCGGCCGGCCCTGCCGGTGCCTTTGCCGGCCGCCATCCCTCTCTTCTCACTCCCTTTGTCCCCACTGCTGGCCCCCTAGCGGGGCTGGCTAGACTACCCGTGTAACCATACCTTCCAAACGCCAACATGTTATGGGCCCTCTACAACGTTACCCGGGATAGTCAGACCTCCGAAATACGGGAGCCCCAAGTAGGAGAAGAGCGTACAACCTAGATACTCGCTCTAAAGTCAAGACCGACGCTAGCCACCCAAGGTCCCCCGTGGCCGCCCTAGGCTAGCAGTACCGCCTCCGCCACCCAAGGAGAAGAGCGTGCAACCTAGATACTCGCTTGAACTACCACTACCGACACCAGCCGCCCATGGTCACAAATGGCCGCCCTAGGTTGGTTGTCTACACCACCCTGCTCACAGCTCACCGATGCTATCGACCGGATCTGGTTTCAAAATCAAATTCAAACCGATTCGCGAAAATTCGGCCCGCGCGTACTTTAAATAGTAATGTTTTTTGTTTTTTCCCGAGGCAACGCCGCAACGCTCATCTGACAAAGCGAGGTTCTAACCTTGCCCACGGCGAAGGGGGGGGAGTCGACACGAAAGCGCCCGATTATTCTTTTCGAGTGCCTACGCGCTTGTGGCAGCCTTGTTGGCTTTTCCCCGTCCTTGCCGGTCGCTCTCATGCGATAGCTACTTCGCCCGTGGACGGTTTTCCCGCCCCATGTCAGACTAGTACATTACGCAGTACATTTGGACCAGTTTATTGTCGGCACCTCGCCGATAGCATCCCGTTCTTGTGAGCACATGTAGCGTCACCTACCCGGCTTGAGATACCGCTACCCGAACAACGCCTACGACCAAGATGACTCCTTCCTCGAAGACAAGCAAGGGCGACGACAAGACCTAAGCTACCTTGAGGGGGAGTGTTAGAACTAGCATTGCATTACCTAGTGCTTATGTACAAGGTAGCTAGTCCTTATCTTAGTACTTAGTGTTGTACTAATAGCGGTACTCTATTTCCCCGTTAGTGGCGGTCGGCCGGCCCTGCCGATGCCTTTGCCGGCCGCCATCTCTCTCTTCTCACTCCCTTTGTCCCCATTGCCGGCCCCCTAGCGGGGCCGGCTAGACTACCCGTGTAACCATACCTTCCAAACTTCAACAGACCCGCGACCGGGTAAAACTGCCCGTACCGCCCCTATTATCGGCATCCTCGAGATCCTTGGCCGCTACCGGTACCGCTACAACTTTCGCCCGCGCGTGGTCATCCCCTTCAGCAAGGCTTAGGGCATCGGCACGCGTCATCGCTATCCTTGTACGGGTACTATAACTTCAGTAGTGCTCTATAAGTTCATTCTAATCGCTACCCGTACTCGGAGCCCGCTATTTGCAAGGTCATCCTTTATCGCTTGGCGCCCCACTGCGATACGGCGTTGTATGACGGAGTTTCCATCCGACTCTTGCGGCGGTTAGTACACGGGTACCAAATAGCTTCTTTGCTCTTTTCTTGAGCATCTCCATCGCGGGCTCCAAGGCTCCCCACTACAAGCAACGCGAGGTTAAAGGCGCGACGGACCGGCATCGAGGAGCCCACCACGTCGGCGGCAAATCTTCCCTTCAAGGCACGCCACAGCGCCACCTCGGGCGACTCCAGGTATAGTCCAAGCCACATACCCCCCCCCCCTTCTTCGACCCCGCGTGCTCTACTTATTTTAGGACGCGACACACGTGCCACCCCGGATGGCCGCCGCGGCGACCCGGCCGGGACATAGTCATCGGCGTCCTCCACCGCCACCACTAGGCCGGTCGGGCCGGGTCGTGCCCTATGGCCCCCGCTCCGGGTGACCTTCCGACATCATCACCTAATGCTCAAGCGCCTTCGCATGCCTTACGACCTGGAAATACTCCGTCTCGGTTTTTACCCCCCGCTCCCACCATGCGCTCCCCCGCTCCTTTGAGGTGCGTTAGTTGCTCCGCGTCGTTCTCAACCCTTCAAGCGCTATGGCCCATCTAAATTCCCCCGCGGCAACGTGCACTTTTGCGCCCGACAATTGCCCAGTTGTGGATGCCGATCGCCACCTTCTCGCGCCGTGCACTTTTTGCGGACGATACTTTCGGAGCGGTGGCCTTAGTAGACACCAACATTGCTGCTCTCACCGCAATACTACGCCATCCCAACAGCCGGCATGCGGTGCTTCGCTTCCGCGTGGTCGGCCGTCCCCGCCGCATCCCCAGTCCTTGCCCCTCGCCGTCCAATGGTGCCTTGACCATGGGGCCACTCGCGGGGAGAACTTTAAAGCATTCTTCGAGTCCTACCTCCTTTCTTTCCGATCTAGTGCCTCGGGGATATGTGTATGATCTGATATATCATACACCGGCATGTATGATTACGCGTTTTCATAATCAGCACTTTTTTTAGGTAAATACCGCTATGTACAGTCAGTGAATATCTAAAGTAGCGGCAGACACGCCTAAGCTCAGTATCGTTTGCACCACCGACTTCGGCTACAGATCGAGCGACCATCTCTATCATAGGGTATGGTGCACCACGCCCGCTGAACATTGGGGAAGGGAAGGGTTCAAGATACTAGAGGTGCGGCCGTGGGGCGTATCTATTCCGTACGGACCCGCCTTATGTCACCAAAAGCTAGGAGGTCGAGTAGCACTTGGTGTTCGTAGCCAATCGCTGTCGTGCCGTGAGCGGGGCACTAATTGCAAAGTCCCACACTCAACGCACAGAAAGGAAGTACTCTGGAAGGTACCCTCGTCGAGGTTGCACTGGAGGTAGCATATTCGTTTGTTGTGACCGTTTTCGGAGCGTTCATTGTTGTTTAGGGTGTGGACGCGTTCTTCTTAGGATATTTCGGTTCGGCCGAATAACGGTCCGGATAGTAATCACTTGTCCCGACGTTGGGTTGACACAACGTGATCATGTAACACGTTAGAGACCAACGACTGGTATGCAATCTGAAAAGGCTCCTAAATAGTTCGGGTCGAATAGGGCTGGGTTGTTTGAATGTGAAACTTAATAAGCTCCAACAGTAGAAGACGCATATGTTTTAGTCGTCGAGCACGAACATCTATTAAGCTTCCTCCATCGCATCAGTAGTCACTAACGCTACCTATCCACGGATTTTCTTCGAAACAGACACACAACACTGTTGAGATATAGCATAGGTATCGATATAGCATGGCACCTCAAAGTTAGAGATAGGGGTTGACGTAGTGCACGCCAAGGCCGCCAGGCCTCCCGAGCTTATAGTGGACGTAACACAACATAACTCTTATGCGCCGTTTGCACTTGTCACTTATCATGTTGTCACTTGTCCGCCTGTTGACACTAGTTTTAAAGTGATCCATTGCAGCGCTAAGGTAAACCATGGTCTCTGCTTATGGTGTAGATTTCTGATGGGAGGAAGGCCTTGGGAAAGAGGTTGTGCGTACTTCACGATTTCGGTGAAGTAGCTCTTTATTTTGCGACGGGACACATCGAGGGATGTGCAGCAAGAAGGTAAGTGCCTATTCCACATTCAATAGAAACTAAATGACATTGACTTTTCTCAACTTCTTTTCCTTAAACACGCCCGAACCAAGCATTCCGCAACATTGTCATGCGTGCATCTTTGACGTCATTCGCCATTCGGTGCACACGCCATGTTGAGCTACATGTTTTTATCCATGCATGGCTTATCCGTTTGCATTTCTATGAATACCAATAAGCATCATTCAATCTATCCCCGAGGGGTAGTATTAGGTGATGAAGAATTGTTAAGCACGCAAGTCGGCGTGTATGTTCTCGTGAGAAAGCATGATACACAACTTCAAGATATCTACTCGTCCGTTTGTCACATGTAGGCTCTCCCCCCTCCCCCCCCCCTCTCACCATTACATATAGAGCATCACGCATTCCAATTAGGCATTATCGCCACAGTAATTATTCTCAACACCTCCCACACCGCTAATATGTGTGGGTTGCATACTGCAACGGTGACTTTAAGCACAGGTGGGAGCATCGCTACGTCAAGGAGATAGCCGTCTCGGGGATCCGATACGGTGTTTTTTTTGGAGCGTGGTCGCCCTCGTCATCGGAAGACTCGCCATAACGAGGCTCCATAACGAGGTCGTCGCTGGTGTGGTCGGGTATGATTTCTGCGTTTGTAGGCCGTGGCATTAAGTTCGAACTAAAGCTAACGAAAGCCCCCCACCATATAAGGTAGTTCGGTAGTGTGAGTTCGATAGTCCGCGGACCGGTATCACTCACTACCGACCCTGTGTAATAAATGGTACGAGTAACGCATCGTCCGTAAGTGCACATGGAATTCGCATAGCTAGTCGGGGGGATTGAAAGGGCATTCGGACTGCAACGCATTTTGTGTTGATGATCTGTGTGGGTTTGGGAGTTGCACTGCCAGCTTTGTCTAGTTTAGCGTAAAAGTTGCGTGCGGGATCGTGTTTGGAGCGGCATGTCGACGCAATTGACCACCCCACACAGTAGCCGACGGACGCGCCGACCGTCCCATAGCTTTGGTTACGTTCTTGTCGTCACGCACCACCTTTCAGATGTAAAAGGGAGTATATGCGGGTAGAGAAAGATGCCTTTCGCGTCACGGTCGTTTTGTGGTTGTGGTGATGTATGCCGACAAGCGATCAGACCAAATCAGCCGTTCGAACAGCTTGCGCCCCCTCCTAGGTCTTGAGCCGACGGAGTTAAGCTAAGGACACTTTGGGGTACACGCCCCTGAAGTTTGACAAAGTACTATTTTTTTCTCGCGTGGGGGTGACCAGTTTTTTACGAGACTCTGGTGTATGATTAGTCATACAAATGTAGTACTTATCATACACATATCCCCGAGGCACTAGTATGTCCTCGAACGGCGTCCCCCCTTCGGTGGTACGCCTCGTCAAGCCGGTCTTCGAGGAGCTTGTCGGTTGCGTTTTGTCTTTCCGCGGTAGGGCCACCCAAGGGGCTTCCGCGGAAGCGGCTTGGACGGCGTTGCTTTTATTCCCGCGCTTAGTTTTTCGCTTCATGGCTGATTTCACTTCTGCGGGGCATCTGCCCCCTGACCCGGTCGCTGAATCCCGTGACAACCGCTTAGCCCATTGGGCGTCAGGAGATCTCGATACATTGTTTTCCGCCGCTCGCGCCCACGCATCCCTTACCAATGGGCGGGCACCGCCACCTACCTCACTTTCGAGGGCCGGTACCGACCCCATCTCCCCTTCGCAACCCTTTCATAACGGCGTCTCGGCCAAGGTCGCCAACCGGGCGGCTAGTCTAGCTGCGGTTGGGGAGTACCATCGTGCTATGGAGGCCCTAAGCTCCAACCCCGTTGCAAGTGGTTGTGGGGTGCACGAGGAATTATCACGGTTGCACCCACAAGACGATGACGACCTCGCGGACGTGTTGCCGGATCCCTTCTCCCTCCCTCGTATCAAACTCCGTGCTTCGAAAGTTGATATTATGGAGGTCGTTGCTAGATGCCCTCGAAAGTCTAGTCCTCACGTCGACGGTTGGAGGTTTGAAACTCTTCGCGCGTTGGGTTCCCCTTGCACTCTCACCGGTTTAGCCGAAGCCATCGTGAATGCAGAGGATCCACCCGGCGTTGCCTCATTCCTTGCATGTGCCACACTCATCCCGCTAGACAAGCTTGATCCCGAACAACTACGCGCACAAGAGCAAGAGCTTCGAGACCAAAAGGGGTCGTTGCGCCCGATTGGAATTGGCTCCGTTTTAGTTCGGTTCGCGAATCGCGCGCTTCTCGCCGTAATTGGTGACGAAGTATGTCAATGGTTGGCTGCTCGGCACCGATTTGGGGTCGGCGTCCGCGGCGGGGTTGAGATCGTACATTTCATGGTTCGAGCCGCGCTTGACGCTTCACCGGACTGGGCGGACATGCAAGGCGACGCATCCAACGCGTTCAACGCGTTCTTGCGGCGTCCTTTGGAGTTGTCAGCAAATCCCGCGCTTCGACCGTTGCTCCGCGTCGCTACTATGTTGTATGGCCGTCCATCTACCTTGTACGTTTACGACTCATCAAATGCTCACGGCCCGGCCATGCGCATCCCGAGTACCCGTGGAGTCCATCAAGGTTGCGTTCTCGGGGCCATGTTCTTCGCAAAAGTTGCCTCCCGGGTATACAAACAATTGGCTGAGATTGCCCCGAACGAATCCGTTGTCTGCGGTTATTCTGATGATGGTCACTTCCTGGGACCCCCTGCGTCTCTCGTGGCTATTGGCGACGCTATGCCGGAGGCGTATGCTAGCGTCGGCCTCACAGTAACCATCCGCAAAAACTGTTTGTCTTCCCCTTTGGGTGTCGGTGACGCTTTCGATAACTTACCCAACGGCCAAATCGTGCGGGGAGTAAATGTCTCCACGGAAGGGACGAAAGCATTGGGAGGGCCAATGGGTACTTTTGCTCGAGACGTGTTTGAAACGGCCTTAAGTAAGTATGAGGCCTACGGCGAACGTCTAAGGGGTCTAGCGGCTCACCGGCACTCTCACACTGCGCTTCGCATCCATCAACATTGCAACCGCCGCTTTGGACACTTTGCCCGTACTGTCCCCCGAGGTCTTGGCAGGGGCGAGGGCTACGGCGACACCGTCGTGACCTTGCTCGAGCGCGCTGACAATGCCACCCTAGATGTGGCGGCTGAGATATTGGGCCTCCCCGCAGCTAGCCTACCCCGCAACACTCGCTCCGAGATGTCTCTTCCCATACGTTTCGGAGGCATGGGGGTGGGGGACTTGGTTGCCTTGGCGGACGCGGCCCATGTCGGAGCGGCCGGTTTGACAATGGGCTCAACTATCCGTTTCCTTACAACACAAGATGCTCACGTGCGCGGGGACTCCCAGGACGAAGTTCCGATGGAGCCGACCATGTATAGACGGCTAGCGACTGCTATGACCAGAGCAGTGTCCCGAAGGCACGGTACACCGGACGGAGACGACGGCGACAATGCACCCATGTGGTCGTTAGAACTCGCTTCGTCGTGGGCGCGCTTAGATGTTGCGTGCTGTTCTCACGCTCTCGCCGAGTCAGAACTCTTGGTAACCACAGCCTTAGCGATGCTCCCCCCGCATCGTCCAACGGTGGCTCGCGCAGGCTGCGTAGCTAAAGCCCGATCAAACAACGAGCAGATTTCTCGGTTCCTTGATGGCCTACCCTCGCTCGTACCCCTTTCGGCGTTTGCCACGGACATCTTTCCAAAGCTACAAGCCGACATCAGTGAGCGCGTCAACTTGCTTCGCTTCGCGAAGCTCGCTCCCACGTTTTCCAACCGCGCTCGGCCGGAGTCTAGGCGTTTTGTATCTCGTCTCGGCCACGGCGCCCCTGCGTTTTTGGCTTCGGACCCGCCTACTTCCGGTCGCTTGGGCGAGCTCCGTGACAAGTTCCCTGAGCACTACGACGCAGTTTTCCGCGTCGCGGTCTTTCGCATCTTCGGCCTACCCTCATCCCGCATCCTCTCTTGTCTACGCTCCCCCACTGCTTGTGCTTCTTGCCATCTCTCGGTTCAAGCTATGCGGGGTGCGTTCTCGTCGGCGGGTGTTGACATGTCGGACGATGCGTGGGCCACTGCTTTCGCGGACCATTTGGCTCGATGCGGCGGAGATGCTTCGGTCCACACCGCTCACTCTTGGTTAGTGACGGCCCTTGCGGAAATCATCTCCGAGGTTCGTGGCGCACTCGGGGTTGGCGTCGAGGTTCTCACAGATCCCACGATGTTAGTTCAACTCCCCAACGGCAACGACGATCTCCCCGCGGATGTGGGTGTCTTGCACTATCACGGCATCCGAGGCTCAAAACTTGCCCTGGATGCCGTGGTTTCCGGTTTTGTGAGGTGCTACTTTGGTTAGGCTAAGTTGGCAACCTTAGACTAATAGTAGAACCTAATCTCTGGATCTAATTATACAGCGTAGAGAGAATTAATAAGATTGTCTTAGGAACAGGGTTTCTTACAATCTGGGTGTGGCGTAATTCTATTCTGTACCGGTCTTCTCATCTACCAGTAAGTCCCCGTCTTAAATATCCACACCTCAGGTGTTCTAGAAACAGCCTTAGAACCTGTAGCTTGTGCTGTCTGCTAACTAAACCAAACTATTACTAGTGATACAGGTTAACTGAGGTTAGGTGTACCGTCTATCTAACCTTATCGCACAAGCTCTTAGAACTATCTAGAAAAGAACTATCTAGAAGATATACTGCGAGTAACTCTGTACTGTCGAGGGAAAATACGGCGATACAGTTGTACTGCCGTGATGACAATAAAAGAGTCACTGAATATCGCTAAGATACAGGTACAGGTACCATTTAGAGGAAATAAATAATGTCAGATACTAGCAGTAAGGTAAATGGCTAGGATATGACAGGTTTGTTCGGCGTTTCTAGCCCCTCGTCACCCGAAGTCGGTCTCCGCCGTGCTGAGAGGACCAAGTTCGAGAAGTACTCCGAAGGGGTGAGGAGTCGGCCCGACATCCGTTTCATTCCCTTTGCTGTCACGGAATTTGGTACTCTCGGCGGCCACGCCACGGCTTTCTTGACGGAGCTAGCCAAGCAGGCAGCCGCATCTAAAGGGATGCATGTGGGCAAGTTGTTGGCCTCTTGGCGTCGAAAGTTCTCTCTCGCCGTCAATGTTGCTCACGCGGACAACGTCTTGCGCGGTTTGTCCGCCGTTGCGGACGGCGTGGAGGCCGCTTCGTCCTCGGCCGGGATGCCTTCTCCTGCCACGGCGCTCTTCACCCGCGCCATGGGCCGCAAGCGTCCCCGTGCTTCCTCGAGCGGTGCGTGAGGCGCCGCTTGTCGCCTCCACGTGTTGCATTCTCGGCGTGGCCTTGGAGTTTCCTTGGTTTAATCTGCTAGGTTTGTGCGCAATGTAGTGCTTTCCTTTTGCCGTGCTTTGGATTCCGTGATCCTCTTGTCACTCTTGCCCTTTTGGGTTTCAACGCTTTTTCTAGTAAGAAAAATACATATTATACATATTTTTCTTCAAAGGGGATGCTTTTTTGCCTTTCGTTTATTTACTCTCCTCTGTCGCTGGCGGATTCCACTGCTTTCTTTGTAATAAATGTGTTGAGTATACTTGAGTGATTAATGAGAAACATCCATTCGTTTATGATGCGAGGGAAAAATATGTTGAGCCCTACTAAATTGAAGAGGGATGAACTAACTAAATTGAACAAATCATTCATTATGAGGAAAGATACCTCGACTCGACCATGCTTGTTCATGCTTTCTGTGCTCATACCGGATCGGCTGCTTACTGACCACGAGATGGCGACGTTGAGCGGGGTTATGTTTGCCGTCGTGGCTACTTCGGCTACTTTTGTTTCGGCTTTTTGGCTCGCACTTATTCAACGGTTCCGTGGGTTTTGCCGCAATGATAGCCTTGTCATGTTCATTGTTGTTTCATTGCTCGTGTAGATTATGTCTTGGTGCGTCTGCAAATACTTTGCATAATACACAAATATATACAAATTGAGGCGCCCGCCGGCGGCGCAGCGGCGGCGGGCCCGGAGGGGGGTGCGCTCGCAGGCTCGTCGGCACCTACCTCTACCTCCACGCGGTGGGCGCTGGTAACCCCATAGCCGTGCCAAGCTTGGCACTGTAGGGGGCTGAACGAGGTACCGACAGCTGCGATCCGCGGGATCAGCAGCTATCGGGAAGCCCTGTACGGAGGGTTTTGGAAAAACATAATATCCGTACACCGGCACAGGGATCTCCCGCTCGGCTAGTCCGATATGTCTTTTCCGCGACTAAATACTCGCAGATACTCTCCCGACGATGGGGCGGGGGCGGCGTTTGCGAAATATTTTTTGGCGAAGAGGGGTACGGACGGATCAGCGGAGGGACGAGGGTGTTGGAGCTGGCGGCGGACAGCTGGGAAGCAACGCTAGGGACGGCGCTCGCTAGCAATCGCCAGCCCTGCGAGAGCCTTAGGTCTCCCCTAGGGGTGAGGCTTGTTGCTACGCATGACGGAGGGTGGTCGCAGCCGGAGGAGCGGCACGGTCTGGCGGCGGCGGTCCCTAGGATCGCCCGCCGCCGGAAAAACCCGGTACGGGGGGTTTTTGGAAAAATTCCCGTACCCACCATCTTTTGAGGACCGGCGACTCGATCCTTGTGTTCTTCCAACCCCTTCCCTAGTTGGTACCCGGTTATCGACAGGCTGCCTCAGGCAGTGTGCCTAGGGTTATCGTAACGGCACACTACTCGTAAAGGTGGCCCCCTAACAACGTAAACCACAGGGGGAGGGCACGGACGGCCACAACGCGATCAAATAGGTGTTGGAAATAGACGGGAAAAGGACATGGGACATGTGAAAATCTGGCTCGGGGGCTAGAGAGCCAGCCGGACACCGTCTGCAGCATGGTTCTTTTCTCTTCTCAGCCCCCGAAGGAGGAGAGAAGACTAGGCTAGGTGGCGAGCTGTGTCGGGAGGAGCGGCTAATACCTCGGGCGGGGTTGAGCACGGATCGAGGCGGGACCGACGACGACCTATGGGAGGGGGGGGTTTCACCTGCCTTTTCCCCCAAGCTCCGGCACGACCGGAGTCGCACAGGAGCCGAGGTCATGCAGGTTCGCCTCGACCAGCTCAAGCTGAACAGCCTTGCTGATTAGCGACCCCGCAGCGGTTGGAGCAGGCCGCGTATCGTGGAGACTAGCGACACTTTTTGTTTCATATTGTATCCAAAAAAAAATACGTATAGATCAGAAAATTATAAATACATGGATACGGGTATGTTTTAGACGGTATCGTTACTGCCATTGGAGAGGTTGGGATTAGTGGTTCAACGGTCTACCTCACGCTTCTAAGTCCAGCTAGGCATAGCATAAGGGGGGGGCCAGAGACTCCAGCCGGTTTTTACTGGTATTGGAGTAAAAAATTCCAAATTTCAATTTCAATACAAATTGATGATGCTACGGTTTACGTCGACCATTTTCTTCTAGATGTTTTAGGTTTGTGCACAATATAGTACTTTCATTTGCCGGCAACGATCGTTGGGAATCGTTGTGTCGTTGGGAATCGTTGGGAATGGCCATGTCTTGGATTTCATTACCCTCTTATCGGCACTATGTCCCTCTTAGCCCCCCCCCCTTTTCATGCCCTCGTGTACGAGGTGCTTCTTGAAATGTTTTATTATATAAAAGCCTCATATGCACGGCGAGTTCGCATGTAATTGAAAATAAAAGTTATTTACAACAAGGAGTGGGTTTTGCTATCAACCCGATGTTGTCAAAGGGGCGCACCACAACCGCGATATGGGGTTTTCCGTATCCTTTGGCCACGGTATCTCCTTGTCCTTCCTCTCCGTAAGTCCGAGTAAGAGGTCGCAACAGTACTAATGGTAAGGCAAAATAGAAACGAAATATAGGCAGTTGCTTGTCAAGCCTTTATTTCATGGCTCGTGTACAATCCCTCTACTTAAATGGTGGCGAGGAGTCGCAACGGGGTCTTCAACAAAGCTACACTCATCTCCATAGGGGAGAAGGAAAACGATAAGGATGATGAAGATCGCATCACCCTCGATGGATGTACTCGAGAGGAGCCGGATACATATGTAGGGGAGTCAAAACAAAATGAAAATGTTTTACAACAATAACAACAAACTAGACAGGTTATTGTCTAACGGCCATTGATTGCTCAGCCATTCATGATCATGAAGAGCAAAGATCGGGCCGGGTACTCTTCGACCATGTACACCTATCGACGCACCTATGTGCAATGTGTGCCGACGTTCCTCGGAGGTTGAAAACTGTAAGCAACCACAGTAGTTGCCATAGTCCCCCGGCCTAAGCTGTAACAACAGAAACATTTGTCTAATCAAAAAAGTCAATCTGCGAAAAATATCGCCACTTGTCAAGAAATGCAAAATGAAACTAGTGCTTGACCTTCACGATGCACGGCCCGGTCCCACCGAACCGGGGTGCCGACCGGCCGGCCGATCGGCGGTTGAGAGGGGCAACGGGCCAGCCTAATCTAGCTCCCACGTGACTTTGGGCTTGCCGGAGAAAGGAGAGGAAAGGCTAGCGAAAAAACCTTCCTCACGCGGTCGCTTGTCGATCCCGCCGTCGCATCCCGAAAGCCCCGCCCCAAGGTCGTAGTCGCTCCTCCCGTCGCGACTTTCTTCCTAGTCGAGGTCCCCCGTCACCCCGAGGGCAAGTGCATGGGGACCAACACTACCACACAGGAAAAGCTAGCGCTCCTGCCGCCGCGCTGACAAATTTTCTCGGCCATTTCCCCGGCTTTTTTCTGTCTTGTACCCATGTATAGAAAACCAGCCACCGATCGCACGTCCGTCGAGCACTCCTTGTTTCGAGTGCTAGCCTCCGCGCTAACCCGGGCTCGCACTTACTAATATTAGATGTGCATGTCGATAGTGGGTAGCGGTTGCGTAGGGCATGGTCACCATTACCGGATCCAAAAAGGCCGCGGGGGTGCGTAAATTATTCAAACCCTCCGCATAGAGTTTTCCGGCGGTTATCTATCATGAGGATAACCCCGCCCCTAGACCTCGTTGCTTCTCCCGTCGCGACAATCCTCCTAGCTATTGGTGCAGTGCTGCTCCCCTTTGGGGTAGCTCGACGTCAACATGCTTGTCGACGTGTAGAGAGCGCCCTTCCCTAGCGTCGCTTCCCGGCTATCCGCCGCCAACTCCAACACCCTCAACCTGCCGCTGATCCGCCCGTACCCTCCTCGCCAAAAATGTTTTACAGATACATGTCCCATTCCCCTAAATAGAGAGGTATCTAAGGAATATTCAATAGCGAAAAAATATATATTGGACGGGCCGAGCGAGAGATCTGAGTGCGTGAGTACGGATGTTATGATTTCCAAAACCCTCCAACTTCCAATGACAACTATTAATCACGCAGATCGCAGCTACCGGTTCCTCGGCTAGCCCCCTACCGTATCAAGCATGGCACGGCTACATGGTTACCAGCGCCCACCGCGTGGAGTTAGAGTATATCGTGAGGAGTCGGAGCATGTCGAGTCGGCTAATAACGAGGTGGACATGAACTCATGGGAGACTACCTTCGATGAGCAACATCCACCCACTCCAAAGTATAGTCTTCGGTCGCGAGGATCTCCGGCTGAGACGAGGTGGACGTGAATTCGGGGTATACTACCTACGATGAGCAATATCCACCCAATCCAAGGTACAATATTCAATCGAGGCGACCGCGCTCCATGTCGGTGGTGAGCAATAAGCAACACAACAACCATAAAGCGACTCAACAACTCTATTGTGCATGCGCTTGCGTCGTACAAGCAAGCATTGTCAAGCCCACAAGCCACGGGGTGGGAAGCTGTCATAAAAAATGAGTACGACTCACTTGTAGCTCGAAACACCTGAAAAGTGCCTCCCCCACCGGGCCCCCGCCGTCCAGCCGGACACAAGTTAGTGGACTCCAATTGTGTATTCAAGGTAAAGCGTGGTGATGACGGCCATACTACAAGGTACAAGGCTTGACTTGCGGTGCGAGGCATCACTCAAGAGCATAGTGTGGACAGCCATGATACCTTTGCTTCCATTGTGGGGTTAATCTCCATGCGGTTGGTAATGGCGCTTGCTGCCCATCACGACTAAAAGGTGAAGCAACTGAATGTTGTGACATCATTCACGGAGGAAGATATTGACGAGCAAATCTACATAATACAGCCCCCAAGGCTTCCCGTACGCAAACATCAAAGAGGTTGAGCTAGTGAGCTTGCTGCAAAAGTCATTATACGGCCTCAAACAAGCTCCCATGAACTTGAACAAGACCGTCAATGTATGGTTAGAGGATTACGGCTTCATTCAGTCCAGGGGAGACTTATTAATATCCCTCCGTAGGGCTGCTAATGGACACATCTGTACGCTTGACTCCGGGGGGGTTTTGGCCCTCCACACATAGGTGGTCGCAGTGTATGCACTATGCGCGGAATTCATATACACAATATGTTCCAATCGGGTACCGTCTTTTGGGGCGGTACTTGGATAAGGCGTACAACTCCGTTCCGGGAGGCGTGGGTTCTAACCCCCCTCATGGCATTTCTAACACGTTATGGGCCCTCCGCGTTTACTGCGAGGTTACCGGCCGGAGTTCATGGGATGATGTCCATTAAGGGGGAGTGTTAATATCCCTCCGTAGGGCTGCTAATGGACACATCTGTACGCTTGACTCCGGGGGAGTCTTGGCCCTCCACACGTAGGTGGTCGCAGTTTATGCACGATGCGCGGAATTCATATACACAATATGTTCCAATCGGGTACCGACTTTTGGGGCGGTACTTGGATAAGGTGTACAACTCCGTTCCGGGAGGCGTGGGTTCTAACCCCCCTCATGGCATTTCTAACAGGTTATGGGATGATGTCCATTAAGGGGGAGTGTTGATATCCCTCCGTAGGGATTCTAATGGACACATTTTTACGCTTGACTCCGGGGGAGGTTATGGGCCCTCCGCTTTTACTGCGAGATTACCGGCCGGAGTTCATGGGATGATGTCCATTAAGGGGGAGTGTTAATATCCCTCCGTAGGGCTGCTAATGGACACATTTGGACGTTGGACTCCGTGGGGGTCTTGGCCCTCCACACATAGGTGGTCACAGTGTATGCACGATGCGTGGAATTCATATACACAATATGTTCCCATCGGGTACCGACTTTTGGGGCGGTACTTGGATAAGGTGTACAACTCCGTTCCGGGAGGCGTGGGTTCTAACAACCCTCATGACATTACTAACAAGACCGCGGAATTTATGTACACGACAAAGATGACCAGTTCTACATATTGGCGTTCTACGTGGACGACCTAATCATCGTTTGCTTAGCGGATAATCTTTTTTTTGACTTCGAGAAGGCCTTCGGCAGCATATTCAACGTGCAATACTTTGGCTCGGTGTCTTGGCTACTTGGCATGACTGTGGAGCGGGACCGCAACATCCGCATCATCAAGATTGGCTAGTGGCAGTAAGTGTTGGGTATGTTGGAGCGCTTCAACATGGTGGACTATAAACCAATGGGCTTGCCTATGGCGGTCGACACCTTGAGCGTATGTGCGGATGGGACGTCATCTTTAAAGCTGCCCCTTGGGTCGATGCCATACCAATGCTTGGTTGGGAGCTGGCTATACGCATGAGTCAGCACACGGCCAGACATCACCATGGTTGTCAATCATATAAGTAGGTACATGGCCATGCCTACTCAATCGCATTGGGAGGAGCACAAAAGGGTGTTGTGCTATTTTAAAGGCACCGCATAGTCATACCTTGTGTATGGAGGAGGCGTGTCGTCCGACGAGCTGAACATGTGGTTACATTTCGACTACGCAAGCGATGTGAGCGAGCGGCACTCACGCACATGGTATGTGTTCAAGCGGCGCCCACCGGCGGCGCAGCGTCGGCGGCCCAATAGGGGGGTTGCGCTCGCATGCCCATCGGCATCTGCCTCTACCTCCACGCGGTGGGCGATGGTAACCATGTAGCCGTGCCAAGCTTGGCACGGTAGGGGGCTAAACGAGGTACCGGCAGCTGCGATCCGCGGGATCATCATATGTCGGGAAACCATGTACAGAGGGTTTTGGAAATCAAAATATCCGTACACTTGCACTGAGATCTCCCGCCCGGCCCGTCCGATATGTTACTTCGCGACTGAATACCCGCATATCCTCTCCCGACAAGTAGGCGGGGGCGGCGTGTACGGAAAAAAATTGGCGAAACGGAGTACGGACGGATCAGCTGTGGGACGCGGGTGTTTGAGCTCCGGCGGATAGCGAGGAAGGAGCGCCATGGCAAGGCGCTCGCTGGCAGTCCCCTAACCTTGTGAGATTCGAGTCTCCCCTTGGAGCGAAGCTCGAAGCTACGTAGGACATTTGTAAGTAATATCTTCTACTTATTTCTTGCAGATAGCTATTGCAAGCTATTCTAGATATGATAAGTACATGTCTAGATCGGACATACCGATAACATGTTCGATTCGGTACAGGGCTATCGCTAGGCTACAACTCTCTCACTTATGTTGTCCCGACACCACGCCTCGGGTTGATTGTATCCGTGATTGTCCCATTTGCGTTATTGTGACTGTAACTACGTGTGTGCGTTAGCTACCTTCCGTGTTGATCGTGTGTGCACGGTTTAACATGTTATGGGCCCCCGTCTCACGTCACTCACGCGCACCAAACCGGTTCGGCGAGCTGCGACCGCCACCTCTCTCGCATTACTGGGTAGTTGACTCCGCCGGTTCGATCAACTGAACCGCATTTCAAAGCAATTTCTCCACGTTCACCCCGCCCTTCACTCGCTCTCGCGTGGGTGGGGTTGGTGTCGATGTCAAAGGCAGTGGTTCCGTGCGCATTTCCATTCGGCTGGCATCTGGCCAGATCATCTATCGCACGATCCTCGCACTGTACACACCCGACCTATCATCTCGCTCTGCTCATCACATCGGCATATTACTCAGTGCCAACTGGATACAATCCCACAGCGGATGTGAATTCCTTTTTCCTACTGAGTCTTGTACTTGCCTTCTCGTGGTACCCACAGGGATGGGGGTGCTAGAGCCGTCCGGAAATGGTCTCTACCTCCTACCCCACCAACCAGAGCTACCCCCAAGCCCCTCCGCGGAGAAAGCGCGTGATCCCTTTTCTCGTGTTGCCCTCACTGCTTAGTGCGACCCCGTACTGTGACATCGCCGGTTTGGACACCTTAACATGCAAAGCCTGCATGCACAGCATACCCACGGTGTCCCAACTAGCCCAGCATTAGCCTGCTATGTAAAAACTGTCTTTTGCGATTCATGCTTGCTCCACAAGGCCACTGCTGCACCACGCAACACTGCTGCTCGCGCAAAGCCCTCCCGTCCCCTTTCCTAACCAGTCTTTTGACCTTTGGGGTCCAATAAATGTCCCCTCCCCACATGGCCTCCGCTACTGCTTGCTCGTCATCGACCACCATGCCCATTACCTGTGGGTGCGGTTCCTTAAGTCCAAGGACGACGCATGCTCTCAGCTGGAAACCATCCTGCTGGACATTCAACACTTGCATGCACGCCATTACGGCCAACCAAGCGCGTTTGCACCGGTCATAAAATTCGACTCGGGCTCTGTGTTTGAAGCTGTTGTCACCCGCCAGATGTGCGACCATCTCGGGGTCGGGGTGCATTTCTCTGCCCCCTATGCCCATCACATGCTCGGCAAAGCCGAACGCCAATGTCGCACTATCCGGGACGATGCTTCTGCGATGCTCCACAGCATGGCCGTCTCCAATTCCATGTGGTCGTGCGTTGTCAACACCGTTGTGTACCTCCGAAGTCTCACGTATATCCGCTCGGTCGGCCTCACTGGTGGCATTCCTCTCACTCTCCTTACGTCGTCGGCGCCTAACGCATCCAAGTTCCGCGTCTTCGGGTGCGCCGTCTTCGCCAAAGTGCCCGACAAATTGCGTCGGAAACTCGGTGACAAAGCGTTTCGTGGCGTCATGGTTGGCTACCCGCCCGGCGCCCCAGGGTACCGCGTGTACAACCCCGAAACTCGCCGCATTACCACTTCCGTCCATGTTGTCTTCGAGGAAAACACGACGGGCTTCGGCACGCGCCTCCCCATCGACTCGGTCATCACCGACCTTTCGGATGACGATTCTGCGGAGGACTTTTCACCCCAGTCCCACCCTATCGTCACCGCCTTGTCCGACCTACAACCTCCTCCTACAGCTCCTCGTCATGCTCGACTCCGGTCACATCCCCTTCGCTACAAGGAACTTGTGGCCCACATGTCTGACTACCCGCCGACACTTGTCACGGCGTGTTGTGACCCTGAACACGGCAAAGCCAAAGAGGACATCTTCGAGCAGTCCCACGTGCCCGACCTGATCACTAGCCCTCCCCACACTCCTGCCGGCACATCACCCACTGCCGTCGCTCTCCTTTCCGCCCGAGAGTGTGTGGAACCCAAATCGTACTTGGCTGCGTTGGACAACGCCCACGCGCCCCAGTGGCAAGCCGCTAAGCAGCATGAGTATTCCTCCCTCATAGACAATGGCACGTGGGAACTCGTCGTACTTCCCCCTAGCCGCGTGGTCGTTAGCAACATGTGGATCTACAAAGTCAAGCCCGACACCGCCGGAGATGTCTCCCGCTTTAAAGCACGGTTCGTCGCCAAAGGGTGCAGCCAACGCGATGGCCTTGACTATACGGAGACGTTCTCCCCTGTCATCCTCATGGCTAGCCTTCGCCTCTTCCTTGCCATCGCGACAGCCCGCGACGTTGAATTGTGTCAACTTGACATCGACACTGCGTTTCTCTACGTTCCTATTAAGGAGGACGTATACAACTCCTCGGCTTCACTGATGGCACATCCAAAGTGTGTCATCTCAAGCGCTGCCTCTACGGACTTATGAATTCCCCTCGCGAGTTCAACATGTTGCTTCGTGCATGGCTTGTCGACCACGGGTGGCAACAATGCGTGTTTGACCCGTGCATCCACATTTTCCGCACCGGTCACGTGTTCGCCATGATTGCACTGTACGTGGATGACACTCACGCAGCCTGCAATGATGTCACATGGCTTGCATCGTTCAAGGCTCAGCTTGGTGCACGATTAAAAATTAAGGACTTGGGCGACCTCTCCCAACTCCTCGGCATGCACATCACCCGCAATCGCTCGGCCCGCACCATCTCGCTTGATCAGTCCAAATACTTACGCGACATCCTTGCAAAGTACGGCATGACCGACTCTAAGCCCTCGTCCCTTCCTATGGACCCCGGCTTCCTCGCCGGACTCGCGCACATGACTTCATCCCCCATACGGGGTGGCCAAGGACATCTACCCTAGTCTCATGGGCAATCTCCAGTACGCGGCCGTTTGGACGCGTCCGGATGTTTCCACGGCGTTGAGCATCCTTGGCTCCGCCCCATCTCCCACGGACGCCCACCTGCATGCGATGGAAAAGGTACTTCGATACCTCCATGGCACCATCGACATGCGCGTGTCGTTGGGGGGGGCACGGACCACAGTCTCCAGCTTGCAGGCTTTGCCGACGCTGACTGGGCAAGCGAGAGCAGCACCCGCAAGTCTCGTTCGGGCTATCTCTTCACTCTCGGACGCGGGCCCATAAGCTACAAGTCCAAACAATAGACTTGTGTGGCCCAATCCACTTGTGAAGCCGAGTACTACTCTGCGGCTGACGCCACCAAGGAGGGACTCCACCTCCGCCAACTTATGTGGGCGATCTTCAACGCCCCCATCACCGAAACCACCACCATCTGGGAGGACAACCAAAGCACCATCGCTTACTCCCTGAATGCCTTGGTCAGCCTGAAGAAATAGATCGGTATGATGTGACACTTCTTCAAGGACCACGTGGAGCAGGGAACCATTAAGTTGAGGTACCTCCCACGGACCAAATGGTGGCCGACAAGCTCACCCAACCTCTTCCACGACGTGCACTGACAAGGCACCGAAGTGCAATCCTTGGAGGACAAGACCCAACGCAACGCTTTACCTTGTAGCTACCTACAAGGGGAGTGTTGTAAGTAATACCTTATAGTTATTAGTAAGAGATAGCTATTGTAAGCTATTCTAGATATCATTAGTACATGTCTAGATCGGACATACCGATAACATGTTTGATTCGGTACGGAGCTGTCGCTAGGCTACAGCTCTAACACTTCTGTTGTCCCGACACCACGCCTCGGGTTGGTTGTCTCTGTGACTGTTCCATTTGCGTGACTATGACTTTAACTACGTGTGCGTTAGTTACCTTCCATACTGATCGTGTGTGTACGGTTTAACAAGGACGGAGGATGGTCGCAGCCGGAGGAGCGACACGGTCTTGCGGAGGAGGTCCACATGATCGACCGCCGCGAGAAAAATCCGGTACGGAGTGTTTTCGAGTAAATCTTTCCGCACCCGATATCTTTCGTGGAGTGGCGACTCGATCATCGAGCTCGACCAACCCCTCCCTAAGTCGGTACCCAATTATCGATAGGCTGCCTAAGGCAGGGTGCCTAGGGTTATCGCTACAGTACTGTGCTTATAGTAAGGCTAGGGATCGATGGTATCGTCGATATTTTAGAAGCGCATTTCGTTGCGATTTCGGGTAGATTCCACATTCGGGGTGTCCGAAAGCAGCACGAAATACGTCAATACAGTCCGGATGATATCATCGATCCCTAGCCTTAGCTTATAGAGGCGGCCCCTTAACAACGTAAACCACTAGGGGAGGGTACGGGCGGATTTCGCAAGCTGATATGGGTATCGGAAACAGACGGAGACGGATAGGGGACATGAGAAAATCTAGCGCGGAGGCAAGAGCGCCCGCCAGATACCGTCGGCATCTATGGACTTCCCTTCTCCAAACCCCCGGAGGGGTAGGGAAGTCTGGGCTAGGAGGCGAGATGCGACGGGAGGAACAATGATATCTCAGACGGGGGAGCGTGCGGATCGAGATGGGGCCGTCGATGACCTGTGCGAGGGGGTTTTCGCATGCCCTTTCCCCCCAGCTCCGGCACGACCTCTGTTGCACATGAGCAGAGGTCATGTAGGCCTGTCGCGACGAGCGCCAATTGATCAGCTTGGTTGGTCAGCGCCCTCGCTGCATGTGGAGCACGTTGCGCATCCCGGAGAACACCGATAAACACTAGTGTACAATTACTGTATACTAGCACGAATTTGACCAAATGGTTACTCCCATTGAAGAGGTTGGGATTAGTGGTTTCATGGCGTATATCCTACGATCAAAACGGTACTCTAGGAGGCTTGATCACATGGGCGCCCGAAGACGACAACCGTCAACTCGGTGATTGTTGTAAACAATTTCCTATTTTCAGTTCGTATTCATGCTGAATAGGGTAACCGTGAGTAGGAAGAGCCAATGTTAGCAAAATGTGTCGACATGTGAGGCGCAGTAATGGCGTTGACATTTGCTACTCACTAGGCGATGTTCCCGAGACACTTTATGCACGAGCTTCATCAAGACTATGGCTCCGCCGTCACCATCCATGATGACAACCGAAGGCGCATTGCTATTAGCAAGAACATCATGATAACTCGCTGGAGAAAGCACAAGGGCAAGGGGTACACATTTTGTCGGGAGAAGGCGGAGAGTGGTGACATTGAGGTCAAGTATTGTCCTACCAAGGACATGCTCGCAGATGTGTTGACCAAGCCATTGGTGAGTACGAGGCAGACCTACTGGTTGTGCCATGTGATCATGCGTTAGCATGAGCAGCAATTGAAAGAGGAGTGTTAAGCAGCATTAGATTATATGGTAATCAAGTTGCCACTCAAATAGCTCATTTATGTTGTAGAAGTGTTGTAGTGATAGGACTACTATGACACAACATATATAGAGAGATGATAAGTCAATGAGCTATGTGGTAGATATGGATGTTGATACTAGCATGTTGCTTTATCTTAGATGTGATTATGATGGCTCACTACAACGGTTGAAGTGTGTTCACCTTATGTTGGACACATACGTCTATGAAGGACGCTCATAGTAATAGACATGGAAGAGGCAACTTTGAAGGGAAAATGACAGTCCGTGTCATGTAGAGTGTGTAAGTATTTCTCTATTGCCCCGTCAACTTTAACAACAAGAGACTGTTTAGCGTGGTTGTGCTGATTGGGTGGCGTGGTTTCCCCCTGTCCGTGACTATAGGGTGGCTTAATGCCTTGTTCATGTTTGGCAAGACGATAAGGGACGATGAGCTCATGCGCTTGCACTACTTTTTTATAGGCATTTTTCGATGATCGTTTTGTCGCGCAATTAAAATTATCTCGACGAAAGATATACCTGTAATAGTATGTATCGAGAGTTGGAGAAAAGGGCGGTATGGTCACATTTTCGTGAGCGACGCAGTCGCGAGCGGAAATGTGTCCATTCCGCTCTTTTTTTCAACTCTCTCTCTCTCCGGTAAACGGCGGAGCCGTTTAACGGAGCCATCACCTCGAGGACTGGGGTAAGCTCCAACCAACCGGTTAGCCGACCGACGTAGTCGGCCGGCTGGTTCTGCTCTCACCCGAGCTTCGAGCGATCACACATCTGTCCTCTCATCGGGGTGGTTATGGTCACATTTTTGCTCGACCGAGTTCTGCGGATAGACTCTTCCGGGGCGGCGAAGCCGCGCGACGAAGTCGGGAGTCGAAGACTCACGACGAGGAGCAGTTCGACGGCGCAGCCGTCGGACACCCGGCTGGTGTCGAGCTCTCAATTTTGCTCGACCGAGTTCTGTGGATAGACTCTAGAAAAAACAAACACCCGGCTGGTGTCGAGCTCTCAATTTTGCTCGATATGGGTAGGGCCAGCCGTTATGGTCACATTTTTGCTCGGGATGGGTAGGGCCGGCCGTTATGGTCACATTTTTGGCCCAACCTCGCCCGCTCTCAATTTTGCTCAACTGAGTTATGCGTCTTTACTGTATATGGGTAGGGCCAGCCGTTATGGTCACATTTTTGCTCAACATGGGTAGGGCCAGCCGTTATGGTCACATTTTTGCTCGATATGGGTAGGGCCGGCCGTTATGGTCACATTTTTAGCATGGCTAGTCGGCAGGGTTTGTCGCGTTATAAATCGCCGTTACCTCTTCCCCGGTCAGCGGGCGGTCGTCGATTGTTACTTTCGTCGCGTACCCGTCCCACCAAAAAGCTGCCGAATCGGGAGTTGCCCCTCCCCCGTTGTTCGCGCCAATGAACATCCTATTGGAATACATTGACGAGATGTTCCACTCGCCAATATATGCTGATTCGAGAGGCAACCCGTTAATGCTTTTGTGCATCGTCCAGTGGTGTTCGTCTACCGACAAGGCGAAGAAATGCCACGTGTTTTTCGTAAGACCATATAAGGTTGGGGTTAAGGCTAAGGACCCTAGCTTTTCGTTCGTAATGTGCATTATCCCTATACCATCTTGCCTTAACACTAGAAATCGGATCTCATCGGACTGGTCGACTAGCGGCTTGATCCAAAACGTCATCGACCATGTTCCCGACCGGACGAACTCGCCGTAGTCCACTCCCGCTTCACCGATATCGGCGAATCTCACGTAGGAACTTGACCCGTTGAATTTGATCGTATCGCCCTCGGCGACTATGTTGTTTCCGTGCTCCACCAATTTCGTGTCGAGGATTTCATTGCGAATACGCACGTGTCCGATCGGTTGCGGTCCCGCCGTGTTGCCGCGGGCGTCGACGAGCTCCACCCAAAAGTAGTTGGTCCCGGGGTCCAGCCCGCTCACCGTGGCGACGCCATCCAAGTACCTTTTGACGCCGGTGGCGTGATTTTTCGTCGACGAGTTGAGCACCGCCGCGGTGACGTTGGTGCACTCCGCCGGAACTTCGTCGACGGTGTTTCGGTAAAGCCGTACCTCGGTGACGCCACTCATTTTGGATTAGAGTAAGATTTTTCGATACACCCGGGAATATTCGGAGCGTTTTCTTCTAGCCGGCTCATCACATTGCTCGTGTGCCTTATAAAGTCGCCTTCCGACGTATATTCTGCAGTATTGAGGAGGCGGAGCGTACATTCCGTATTGATGTCCCGGACCACTTCCCCGAACCGTGACGAATAATCATTGTGGCGCTCCGCCTTGTTCGGCCATTCGAGCCCCCGGTTCACCGCAGCCACGGACCCGCTGAGAAGTGAAAGACATCCGCTTACGATGGCGGGTACCCCGGTGCTAGCCGAAGGCTGCCCGATCCCGTACGTGAGATTAAGACACCCCACACCGAGACTCAGTGCGACCGTGGTGAACAACGCCATGTCCGCACGTCCCTTGAAGAAAGAATAGGAATCCTCATGCAAGCGCTTGAGTTTTTTCGCCTGTGCGCGCCACTTCTCAAGCAAGGGATTTTCTATCTGAACGGCGGTGTCGCTTTCACTCATTTTATTTTGACCTGAGAAAAAGGGTGCCGGCTCTAATGTCAAGTCCTCCCACATCAATCAAGGTAAGCATCCGCGGCTCCTCTACCGTGTTCCCGATAGAATTTTTTCGGATGCTCGTGGTAAACCCAAGTAAATAGTTCCACGGCGGGAGGAAGGTGGTTATATCGGGTCTATTGGTGTCCGACAGCCGCAGGTTTGTTTGGACAAGTGGCATTGTGTGTGTGTGTGTTATTACGTGTCGAAGAAAGAAAGCGTGATGGTGACACTGAAGGCGTCGGCGGGGTTGACCTCTGTCGAGCTCTCCACCAATTCCGGGGCCGAATCGTCCTCATCAACGTCGAAGATGCCGGTGGTTTCTGATTGCGGCTCGAAGATTTCCACAAAGCCCTCGTGCAGCCCCGGGCGCAAAACACTTCCAGGAAAATTCGCTGTCCCTAGCGTATGGCGGAAGGTCATTCTTCTTCGTCTGGTATTTGGTAGAAGGTAAGACAAATTACGTACGCCGTGGACTCGCCACTGCCAAGCTCAGTAAATTGCGTCGCAGTCCGCAGTTGAAGGTCGATCTCACCCACGTTATCTAGCGGCCGCCGGATCGGAATCCCCACAGTGTCTTCGTTAACACCCTTCAGAGTGAGCTTTTGGCCTACGTAGCTCAACGCGTCTTGCGCGCGTGATCCCGGGAGAAATCCGAGGACGCTTAGGCCTTGGTACGGATCGTCGACGAAGGTCCTGCTAGTAATTGCGAGACCATACGCCTGCGCGCCGTAGAGATGAAGTAATGAGCAATGCGAGACCGCGACCTGCCACCTTGTGCCGTCGTTTCGATCCATAATGAAAGATCGGAAGTCAACGGGGACACGTTCGTTCGGCCCGCGGACATTCATCCACACGTGAAAGAAGGGCGGATAAAGGCTACGCTCGGGCTCTTCCACCCAGAAGACTAGGCTGAATGTGTAGTCGTTTACGAAAGTAGGCGTCCATGGGAGCACACTGGTTCTAAGCTTCGTCGGGCCCTGCAGAAGGTAGAACGACATGTCCCCGCGTACCAGCCGCGAGCCGTCGCATATCCCAGCGCACGTGTTGCTCTGCACGTACGACGAATCAGCCATTTCGCCAAAGACATTGCCGCCGCGCCAAGACTGCAAAAGAGCTAGGATGGAGTCGTTATTAGCAGGGTCCCAGCTCTTGTAGGAATTCGACTGCCGGATCGACGGAGAGCACAGCATGATCGAAAGGGGGTCGGGCTGTACACCAGTGAAGCCGGTGATCGGTGTACACCACTCGAGCGCGAAGCGAACATGGGGTTTACCTTGGAACCCGCTACCATTCTGAAAAGCTGGTGTGAGGACTGTGAAGGCGTTTTTCTCCCCGCTCACACGCTCTTGGGAGCTAACGACGATCCTGCGCGCAAACATTTGTTTATGGTACAGAAAATGATCATACATAGACGCTCACCAGTCCATCTGCCGCAACCTCAATGAACCCGCCGTAGTGGCTAAAGACGTCAACGGTCAGACTGGAGGTTAACTGAGCCCCAAACTGCGCCGTTAGGTGGCTAACACTCGTACTCACGTTCACCCCATTCTCACTGAACATGGTCTTGTGTGACTGCGACTCAAGGTCCGTGGCTATGATATACTTTCCTTCGTTCGCAGCCCACGTGGCCGCATTGATGATCCCCATGTGCTCCAAGCAACCATACGCGTGGAAGGCCTTTTGCGCCTCAGCGAACGCCTCGGGATTCGAGTCCACGGGCTTCGACGGCGTTAGAACACCGTTAATGGTAAACTGATACCGGCCGCCGTTACCGATTGGATTGTTGCGTGTTGATACATACTTCTTGTTGTTATAGTTGTCCTCGTCCTTTCGGAAGATGGCAATCAGCGTCTTCAAGGCCTTGTAAGGGCTGGAGAACGCCATACTCATGGAGCCCGAACCGTTAGACGCGATCCAGCGGTGCTGGGAGTAGGTTGTATACGGAATGACTAGTCGCCCGCCATTGGCCTCAAAAATCGCCCGATCGACGTCGGGAGCGAGATGGATCATCTCTGCAACGTACTCGACGTTTCGTAGCACCCATGGAAAGTTTTTCTCCTGCACCTTCGCCACGTCCCCCAATGTAAGCTCAAGCATCAGGTGCGTCCTATTCATGTTGCCGACCGGGAGATACTTTTGCTGCATGCTTCCAACGATTGCGCTCATGAGAGGAATATAGAACACTTGCGATGATCCTCCCGCAAGCTCGGTGTCAAAACCCTCCGCGACGCTTCCAGTGAAATTCATTTGGCCCGATGTGCCAGATAGGTCCAAAAGCGTGTGATAGAGGGCGTTATACTCCTCGATGTTCTCGAGTGTCCCCCCGCCAGCGCCCCCGCTCGCTGACACCTTCAACGCACGAATAAGCGCGTGCGCAGAGTAATCCAATTTAATTTTATTAGCAGCCGTCCCGTCAAGATTATGAAGCTCGAATTTCAAATAGCTCTGCCTGCAATTCAAGTACTCCCCCCGGTTTCCCGTAGGGAGTACGAACTTGATCGTGTTGCCTGGGCTGAACCCGGACGTACCATTCTCCGGAAATACATGTACTCTACTACGGGTCGCCGGAGCCGCCTTAGGCTTGATCCCGTACACGAACGAATCGCTGATAGAGCTTCGCACTTCGGTCATGGTATTGTTTATAGTATCGTTACAGAAAAAAATTTCGTTAGCCATTGTTTTCGTTAACCTCTTTCAAGTTTTGATCTTGGTCCTCTCATCTGGCCGTACGCGGATCGGACAGCCGCAGCGTGACCCTTCATGCTATTTAGATCTGCCCCCTTTCCATCAAGAATCCCCTCCACGCCCCCTGCAATACCGCCGACCCCGCGGGCAATGGCGCCGGCTGACGCGATACCAGCCCCGAGAACTGGGTTGAAGGCGGCGACCGGCGCAGCTGCTGAGAGCATCCATCCGCCGAGCTTGTTTCCAGCCACTCGAACGCCGTGTGCGATTTTTTGGCCGATCGTACGAAAGTTGTGCAGCTTCTCGCCGATGAAGTGTCCGAGCCCCATGTTGTGTTTGCTATAAGCCCAGATTTTTTGTTTCTGACCCTAAATCACCTTTTATATAGGTGCTTTACCCTTTTTTTGCCTCTCGGCCAGCTTTTCTCGAATGAATAATGCCTTTTCCTCCCTACCTTTCTTTTTCTTACCTGGCTTAAATTCTATTCCCAAACGCTCCGCAACCTCGTCCATTACCCCTGCTTCAAACATATAAGGGTTGTCAAGAACCAAATCCTCGTATGTTTTTTTACGGTCTTCGAAAGAACGAACGAGCTGTTTGACACCCGAAGTTGATGGTGCGTCAGTTGAAGGCTGAGACCTAGTTTCCATCACAAGCTCTTCGCCTATTGGCGCCGCCACGTTCTTAAATGGGTCTTGTCGTTGCATCTTGTTGTGATAGTCGTAGTCAGCAGGCCAGCTGTTAACGCCCACTGGTTGCTGGATTATAATTGGTGCCGGCGAGGGGGTTACCATTGTCCATCCTCTGCTAGGGGGGAGTAGTTGTGACATAGGATCGTTATTTACGCTTTGCACGACGCTGACCCGGACATTATGATTGCGTGAAGCTTTGGGTTTAGGCTTGGGTTTTTGTTTCTTATCCGCCGGTTTCTTAGGCTTCTTTTCCACAGTTGTCTTGGTCTTTCGCCGCGGCATTGCTATCATGTATACCTATACGGTCGAAATTCTTAAACAGCTCCCCCGTTCCCGTGTCTGCAAACATGAAGGCATAGGGTCTGTCAAATACGAAACGCATTACATCCTCCGCCTCCTCCCGGGGTAAAGCTATCAACTCCTCGAATATCGCCGTGGCTTCCTTTTTGTTCCTGGGTTTGTACATCAAAAAATGTGACAAGGTCTTCCGGATACCTAGTGGCATAGCGTTGTACGACTGCACCAAGATCATTATGGATAGCCGGTAGTGGCGCCGGTTGTAGATCAGGTCACGCAGCACACGTTGGATTTCGTTGTCTTTGAGCGCCGCAGTAACGTCGTCGAGGACTAACAAGCTATTCTTCTCTTTCTCCGCAGATTCCTTCACCGACTCGCGGATACCGTCCAGCGTACCCCAATCCAAATCATCGTACATCCTATCGTGGTTCTTGAAGATGTTCTTTTTTAGGCTCGCCACGGAGTGAGACGGCATGACAACGTGGACGTGGTGAAAGGCCTTGCGGTAGGCTTGCTTGCTCGAGAGGAGATTGACGAGCATCGACGTTTTACCCGTGCCCGCGGAGCCGATAATCGCCATGAAAAAGGGGCGATTTGGAAGGGGATCGACGACTTGTTCGTGTATCTTTTTGTCACACAGAAATACCGGGGGTTTCACTGTGAATGCCGATCTTTTTTCGATGCTGAACCGCATTTTTCGTTCTTCCGTTTATAGTACCTTCTTATTTCTTTCGGAGACACCCCCCATGTTACTGCCTCCAAAACTTGGTATTGCTCATCGGTGAACCCAAACCCGTCGTAGTTTTCCTTCCACCATGCCGCCGTCCCATAGTTTGAGCTAAAACTATGATCCATCGGGGCGGACGCACTCGCAGACATGGACGCACTCGCAGACATGGACGAAACCGCTTCACCGTGAACTACCTCATCACCGATGGTGTCGAGTAGAGAAGAAGTAGAGGCCATGGTTCTAGTTGGTTCTATTTATTTTCTATTGTAGTAAGAAAAGAAATGACATGGGACGGGGAAATGATCTCGAGCGCAGCGACGGCAGTGACGGAGACGGTTCAGAGCACTCCATTCCTGAAATACCTGGCGATACTGGGGGGAGCGATGTGGCTAGTGGAGAGATTTCGGCCGGCGAAAAAGAACCAACCAGCCAACCAGATCCAGCCAGCCTTGACCCGAAGCCCAAAACTAAACGAGTAGCAAGCGAGAAGATGAAGGCAGCTCTTTTGCGCGCCAGGACGGCAAAGGCTGAAAAGCGCCGGTCGAGGGCCAAGCAACCAACAATCCAGCCCCAGCCCCAGTTTTTCTTTGATATCGTTTAAAGATGCTCCAGCAGCTGTACTTGGACACGGCGTACGCTGACGCAAGGCTCGATGATGGAACCCACGTATTCTCACTTTTAGACCCCTTGACCGCCCCGCAAGGGTACACGCTGCAGGTTAGGCTGTTGAACGCGTGGCTCCCGCATACCTATTACAGCATCTTCGAGGGGAATGACACGCTGGTTCTTCATTACGACGACGGTGGGGAAATTCCGGGAGAGCCGGTAACCATAAAGCTCCCCCGCGGGAACCGCTCGATTGATGATGTCGTCGCATTCCTCAACGATGGACGACTCGATGAGTACGTGGCGAGTTACGATGAGAACACGAATAAGCTGTCGCTACTTGCAACGGAATTCGCGGATCATCATGTTGTGATCGGGGAAGGATCAACTTGTACGCGTCTATTGGGCTTATCAGTCGGTGACTCCGCCAAAATCGTCGACGGAGAGTTGCTGCTCACCGCTAGTCGTATCGTGGACTTGACGCGCACCAGCTCGGTGTTTGTGCATAGCAACCTCCTCACTCAAAACCGCGACCCCCGGACAAGGCGCGTGGGTGACATCCTAGCAAAGATCCCAAGCTCGGCACAGTTCAATGAAATTGACCACTACAGCTCCGACGCGTTCGTGGACGTGGCCAACCGCTACCTAAGCTACGTGAGCATCCGGCTAAGCGACGACGACGGGCGAACTTTGGACCTCAACGGCGGACGTTTCACGGCGACGCTAAAATTAGCTTTTGTAAAGATTAACAATGAACCAGTCACGGCAAGTATCGGCGCCGCTGCAGCTGAACGGGCGCCGGGCGGTGGAGGTGGACCTATCCCAAATAGAATCCCTGTACCGCGAGCTAGCGGCCCGGGTGACGCTGGAGGAGACGGAAAATGATCGGCAAGACACGGACATTGAGGGAGTCACAACAGACCTGACGGCGCTCACTAACACGGTAGCTGCGTTTTCCAACGAGTTCAGCGCGGCAAACATCCGCACCGACAATATCACCGCCGCGGGGTTTGACACAGACATCTCCGTGGGAGCCTCCCTTCTGCCGACTACGGCTGCGTTGGTTGGTCCGATTCACTCACTCGGCAGCGAATCCCACGAGTGGAAGACTGTATTCGCCGAAGAGGTTATGCTTGATGGAGTGAGCTTGAGCAACACCTTGGTGAGCCTAAGCAACACCTTGGGAGAAATGAAGGAGGAAATAGGCGCTGGATCGAATCTCGTGCAGCACCTGAAAATCGAGGGAGACGGGCTGATCGGTGTCGACCACAACAAACGCGACTTCGGGGCGCTGGACTACCCGTGGTGGACAATCTACACCACCGACATCACCGTGAATGACAGCATCAATATCAACATGGTCAAATCCAGCCGCTCTGATACCGATGACATCACGGTGTACGCCAATCTCACGCCGAATAACATTGAAACAGGTGGGAACACAATAGGGACGTATACGAAGCCGTGGCAAACCGGGCACTTCCACGACGTATTTGCTAAGAACCTATTCGCCCAAAACTCGGAAGGATTCTCTCGCCGGGCGCTGCTCGACGGGGACCAAAACGTGTCCAACAACATCTTGCCGCAGGCTGATACAAGTGTTGATTTCGGCTCAACAACGAGGCCATTTAGCAAAGCCTATTTTCAGGACTTGTACGGGCTAGACGCCTCCAGCACACCACGTAGGGCATTGTTGGAAGGAGGTGATTACGCGACGGAAAATCATTCGCACGACGACGATTACGCCCCGGTTGAACACACGCACGACGAATACGCCTTGACTACGCATACGCACGATGACGCCTACGCTCCTATTGCACACACGCACGACGACTACGCCTTGACTACGCATACGCACGATGACTACGCCGCTGTTGCACACACGCACGAAGATTACGCCTTGACTACGCATACGCACGACGACTACGCCTTGACTACGCATACGCACGATGACTACGCCGCTGTTGCACACACGCACGAAGATTACGCCTTGACTACGCATACGCACGACGACTACGCCTTGACTACGCATACGCACGATGACGCCTACGCTCCTATTGCACACACGCACGACGACTACGCCTTGACTACGCATACGCACGATGACGCCTACGCTCCTATTGCACACACGCACGACGACTACGCCTTGACTACGCATACGCACGATGACGCCTACGCTCCTATTGCACACACGCACGACGACTACGCCTTGACTACGCATACGCACGATGACGCCTACGCTCCTATTGCACACACGCACGACGACTACGCCTTGACTACGCATACGCACGATGACGCCTACGCTCCTATTGCACACACGCACGACGACTACGCCTTGACTACGCATACGCACGACGACTACGCCTTGACTACGCATACGCACGATGACGCCTACGCTCCTATTGCACACACGCACGACGACTACGCCACAACCGGGCACACGCACGACGACTACGCCTTGACTACGCATACGCACGATGACTACGCCTTGACTACGCATACGCACACTGGGTTCGCCCCGACCAACCACACGCACGACGATGCCTACGCTCCTATTGCACACACGCACGACGACGCCTACGCCCCGACCAACCACACGCACGACGATGCCTACGCTCCTATTGCACACACGCACGACGACGCCTACGCTCCTATCGCACACACGCACGCATGGAATACCATCACGGGCAAGCCCACTTTTTTCAGCGGCTCGTACAACGACTTGACAGACAGGCCAGACATCGAGGAAATTGTCGAGGTACAACTACTGGCCGTTGGAAGTGATTATGCACTTGAAAATCATACACACAACGAGTACGCCTCGACTGGACACACGCACGCGGAGTACGCCACTGTCACACACACACACAACGAGTACGCCCCGACCAGCCACACGCACGACGACTACGCCTTGACTACGCACACGCACGATGACGCCTACGCTCCTATTGAACACGCGCACGATGACTATGCCTTGACTACGCATACGCACACTGGGTTCGCCCCGACCAACCACTCGCACAGTGAGTACGCCTTGACTACGCATACGCACACTGGGTTCGCCCCGACCAACCACTCACACAGTGAGTACGCCCCGATAAGTCACACGCACACTGGGTTCGCCCCGACCAACCACTCGCACAGTGAGTACGCCCTGACTACGCATACGCACACTGGGTTCGCCCCGATAAGTCACACGCACGCATGGAATACCATCACGGGCAAGCCCACTTTTTTCAGCGGCTCGTACAACGACCTCACTGATAAGCCAGGGCATGCGACGTGGCTGGACCTTCAGGGCCGGCCGAATTGGACAAACTACTTCTCGCTCGGTGGCACCACGGACACCGTGACAATCGGCTCCAACAACTTCAAGAGCGGCGACTTCGCCCCCAACGGTCAAGGTGTGTATGACCTTGGCGACCCCTACGCCCGGTGGCGGCGCTTTTACGTGGAGGAAATATATGCTGACAAGGGAATCGACGCGGGCAACAATCGCATCACGAACGTCGCAGCCCCGGTAGGTTACTACGATGCTGCAACGAAAGGGTACGTTGACGAAGCCATACCAACGTGGATTGGGAAAATTTCGTACGATGACATCGGGCAGTTCATGGAGCCAGTGCAGTCCTCGAACTATGATATCGTATTACACGACTCCTTGACACCGTCGGCGGACTCGACGTTCAATCTGGGGCAGAACCTGAGGCGATACCTTTTTGGCTACTTCCAGCGCGTGCGCCTGGGGGAAAACGATCCATACTATGACGACGAGGCTATCACATATGAATTCCTTCGGTCCTACGTAAGTGAAAACGCACAGGGTGCATCGTCATGGAGCGGGATAAGCGATAAACCGGCGTGGACCGACAAGATATCATATGAAAATGGTGTGGACCCGGAAAACCCCTCAAATTATGACATAGTTGTGAGCGACTCGATCATTCCGGACGGACTTTACAGCATTGGACGTGAGAACCGGCGATTTGTTTACGGATATTTTCAGCGGGTGCGTGTTTCTGAAACACCGTACGACGACGATGAGGCAGTACCGTTACAATTCATGCGCGATTACGTCGCAGCGAATGCGATGTGGTCGGATTGGAGCGACATCAGAGGAAGACCGGACTGGACGAACACATTCAGTGGCGACACAACTACGGTCAGCGTAGGAAGTAATCTCATTCCGAATGCCTCCCAACTAGATATAGGAAGTGTGTCCTTGCCGTGGAGGCATATTTATTCCTCATATCTGACTGTATATAGCTTTGCTTACTTCAGTGGATCGCGTATCCAAGGGGTAGGCGCCCCGACAAGTGATACCGATGCTGCCACAAAGAAATACGTGGATGACAGCGAAACGGACACGAGGTCGTATGTGGACGCCCAGAAACAGGACCTGTTGAGTCAAATTGACGTTCTATCGACACAAGCGGGCCACATCATCAGCATCCTAGCGGCCGAGATGAGAGAAGAGGAGATCCCGTTCAGGGTTATATACAGCGAGGACAATAATTCAAAAATGCTGACGGTGGGTCAGGCGAGGGCCTTGCATTTCATTTTTCCAGCATCTCTACAGAATCACACAGACCTTATTACGGAAGTCAAGCTCACCTTTTCATGTCGAAAATCGACAGGCTTTATGTTTCTCAGGGGTCGAAGCACAACAAGCCTAAGTTGGGACATGACCGGCACTGATCTATTGGTACAGGAATCGTTCCCCGCATTTGGATTGTCGACCGGCCAGCTAGACGAAATATTGAACGTAAAAGTTACACTGCGTGTTACGATCGCTTCTAATGTGTTTACTGTGGCTTCTACCACTGTGAAGGTGCGTGACCGTTTGGAGCAAGATTTCACAATGTTTATGTAACTACTAGTTTTGTCATGCCGGCATGACATTTTATGTACATTAAACCTAAATGCAGGCCACGCAAAATAATATCCGTTTGGCGCGGATCCGTGGACGGATCGAGGCCGCCGAGGACCCAGTACGGGTATTCGCAGAGGAGTACGACCAAGGAGATGCCGACACCCAAGATGCTTTGCGAACCGTGTGGGAGGCCAAATTCGCCAACCGCGCAGAGGATCCCGGCATGGCGGACCGACGCTTCGATCAATATTTATCGCTTGGCCGACGATCGCTGCCACGTAGAACCAACCGGGCAATACGAGAGTCTCACGAGCTAGCCTCCGGCGCGGAAACCCAAATTCAGTTTCTCCTAAAAAAGCCAGCCAATGCCAGGCTGCCCGAATGGCTGTGGGTCACCGTGTACAAAGTTCGAGTCGACATGCTCACACAAGCAGCCCACGATCTTGTCACAACCAACCCAACCGTTGCCCTCCTAGCCCCGATGGTGTATATTGGACACCGCCGTGACTCAGCGAACGTTCGAAATAATGTTAGGGTATCCGACGGCGCGCGGCGCGCAAGAAGTGCTAACGGGCTTATTGAGCTAGTACGTTTGATGCTCGGCGCTGGCCTACGTCACGGTACTGACTTCCGGTTCGATGAATACGAAACGGAGGAGGTGTTGGGACGAGTGGATCATGGCCACGGCCTTGAAGCATCAAACGCCATCGACGCGAGTGTGCGGGAGGATTTGGTCCGCCTCAACGTGATAAAGGACTTCATTTCAGGTGCTGGACCTCGACCCTTCAACGCTAAAATCGACAACTCATTGCTTGGCGTAACCAACATCTCGGGACTGTTGGGCGCTCACAACAAGCCAGTGGGTCAATTGAACGTTCCAGCGCTCATGAAAAAGTTGGTTGAAGCTCGGAAAGTGTTGAACCGCAAACGTGCTGAATATCTCCGTAAGTTCATCAAAGATGAGCGGGGGCGCCGCGTGCTTCCAAAGCCCGGTGTAACTAAGGATGGTCTCGGTCAACTCAAGACCGCTGAGCTCACTCAAGCCCGAAGAGCAGCACGTCTACGCGCCATGAACGCCGACGCAGCTGTTTAGGTAGTGACCATGGGCCCGTGTGGTCACTCCGTCGCTGCATATGTACCTCTTATCGTCGTACCCGCTCAAGGCGTTCTTTGTCGCGGACACCGTGCATATCCGATGGTTCCGCGACTGGATCATCGTCTGCTTCACCGTGCACGCTTTGCCGCCGAGCGCCTCCTTGTACTGCTGGAGCTTGAGCTCGCGCTTGGCGACCGCTTTCTTAATACCCTTAGCCGTGCGCTTGGTTGTGTTCCCCACCGTGAAGCAGTACATCTTCGACTTGAGGCCAACAAACTCTTTGATTGGGAAGCTGTTCGTTTCATCCTTGAACTTGCCAACAACCTTTTTGTTAACTTTTGAGTACAATGGGTGCTCCTCGGGGTAGTCGCTGGTGTCGAAGTGGCTCGCCATCTGACCCATGTCGGCGTACACGTCCGGGGTTTCGATGTGGTAGCACAGGGAGTCGGTGTCGGTGAAGAGGAGCTTGGCCTTATCACCGTATTTTTCACGAATCACGTCGTAGTGAAAGCGGAACATGAGCAGCTTAGACAAGTCCAGGATACTGGCCCCCATAAAAATTGGCTTGTTAAGCATCACATCATCCTTGATCCGGGAAACCCCAGCTATGTTCCCTATCACATTGCACCTCTCGAATCGTGGGTCGGCCACACGCTTTTTCAGCTTGTCGTCGTTGGTGAAGAACTCGTAGCACGTCTCGGCGCGGACGTTCTGCATGGTTTTTCCGAAAACACTGTTGTTGCAGAGCTTGAAAAAGTCCTTCTCGAAGGCGTTTTTCGCTTGCGCCCTCAGGTTGGTGTTTTTCTCGATCCACGGCTTGAGCGTTTGGGCTTGCGCGTACGTCATGGCGCGGTGCAACTTGGTGACCCGTAAACCCTTGCTGACATAGTACTGAAGTAGGCGAGCGTCGCACACGTAATTCAGGTGCGGGCGGAAGTGACCGGCGAGCTTCTCGCATGAAGTGGACGCGTCCCCAGTCAGCTTTTGTGCGTGCTCGCTCGCGTCGTCGTGCCCTAGTGTAACCCGCTCGGGTGCAAGCGGAAGGTCGTTGTGGTTGTCGTGGAGCTCCTGCGGGTATTCAATATCAACCTCCACCGAGCAGCCCTTGTTGGTGTCCCATTGTCCTTCTAGAACCTGCTCCAGCGTTATGTTGCTCCACTTGAAGTCGCCGCAGGGGAGGTACTGCATCATGGCCCAGCCGTAGAGGTTGTTGGCGTCGAGGTACATTATGCTGCTATTTGGCTTGCTAGAATCATAGCCCTCAATTTTCGGGTTGTTAGCCTTCGCGTATCGGTGCGAAACCACAGACACACCACCACGAATTCCACGCTCGAAGAATGTGTACTTGTCGGGGTCCGTGTGGATCAGCTCGACCTTGATGTTTTTCTTCGCGGCTTCGATAACAGCACCGTCGATGCACATACCGGGAAGGGTGATGTAGTGCGCCGGGTCGAGCCCATACTGGTGCATGCACAAGTCGCGGAATGCCTCGAACACGTCAGCCAAGAGCAGCACGTCGGCCTCCAAGTACAAGTCGTGATAGTCGCAGAAAGTTGTGCAGCCGAAACGCTCCCACACCCACTTAGCTTGGGCGTATTCTTCATCCGAGCACTGCTCACCTGACAGGTCGTTAAAAAACTCCTCTTGGGACGGCAGCACGGTGTGATCCAACTTAGCCACCGAGTCGAACCACTTGTAGGGAAACACGCCCTTGCGGGTCACACGAATGAGCTCGTCCTCACTCAGTCCTTTCTGGCTGAAGGCCTTGTAAAAGCGCGGTGCATTCTTCGGATCGTCCCCAATCAGGTTGTTGGATAGTGTACCCAGCCCCGAGTTCAGGAACGAGATGCTGTCGAGGAACCTATAGCCGCGGAAGTTCACCATCTTGTACTTCTCGCTGTTGTCCGGAATCACCGAAAGCTTCACGTTCTCGATGTCTTCCAGGCGGGAAATGGCTTGGATGATGAAGTGGTTGTCGTAGCCCTTGCCGTTGTGGAAAAATACCGGAATCTCCACCTTGCGAATCCCCATGCGGAGGTTGCAGTCAGCGTGGGCGGCGCCAATGTAGTCCCCGGTCTTGTGGTCGTGGTGGCGGACCTTGAGCTTATTCCTGCATGTCCCAAACCTCTTCTTGCACTCACAACAAACGTCGGCCTCGGCGTGGGCTTTCTCGTCCTTCGGGGTCATCTTCATCGGAATGTTCTTCGTGAACTCCTTGGACAGCTCTGGCCGGAGCTCGTACAACTCCCGAACAAACTGGTCGGCGGCATCGTCGCCGGTGCACTGGAACGTGAAGCTGTCGAACCCGGACACTTTTGACTCCACACGGGCTCGGATAGACACACAACGGTGCTCGGAGCTGCGCTCGGTCTTCCCGCTGGGTGTCACTTCGTGAATCTCGTGGTTGATGGCCTCGGAGTCGGCGTAGATCACGATGGGGATCTGCGTCTTCTTGTGCTCGGCCTTGAAGCTCAGGGTGGGGGCTTTCCCGTCCTTGTCGGGCTTTGGCACCGATACCCGCATGGGTTTGAACGCCGCACAGTGGGTCATGTGGTCCTCTCGCTTATCCTTACTCTTGAACCCATGCAAGCACCTGGGGCAGTAGTGGCGCTGGTCCTTATTCCCCGAGTTGAGTAGGCGATCGAGGCTGGAGATGAAAACCCAATGCTCTTTGTAAAAGAGGAGGTTGATGGTCTTCTTTGTCGGCGTGTTGTCGTCAAACATGACTTTGGAGAGGGACAAGGGGTGAACCTTGCGATTTTCATCGTCGAGGCTGAAGCAAGATATGGCCACGCCCGGGTTGTTGCTCTCGAAGCGGCGCACATCTTTCAAGCTGGCCGGAAACGACACACCGGTCCAGTCGAACCCTCCGTACAACTTGTCTTGGTTCTTCTTCGAGATGTAGTAGTCTACCCTGGAGGCATTGTTCTTTGGTGGATTGGTGGCTGCCGCTATGCAGTACTTGAAGCAAAGGTCATCAGTATTCCGTATGTTTACCAGGCCACACGCTGAGCTGTTGAATGGCGCTGGAAGCTCAACGTGAGCACGTCCGGTCCGAGTTTTGTAACCGTTGGAAGAAACCGAGGCTCCTGTCACACCTTCTGAACCCATTTCAAACCCTGAGCCTTCGCCGATACCGTATTCTTCGGTACTTTCTATGAAATCCATGACGTCTTCAATCAATCCATTCAACTGTTCCGAACTTATGACGTTAAAGCTCTTGTTTTTAAACGCCTCTCTTGAAATTTCAGATATTTCCCCATTTTCATCCACCTCTGTTTTTTTAAAATCTGCTCTAAGAGACAGCCACATTTTAAATGACCCCTCCCCTGCTTTCTGGTGCTCAGCTAATTGTCGGTATATTTCAGCCCTCAAACCGTTTTTAACAGAGTCGGTACCCTCCCCCTTGATATAGGAGCTGCGGACGCTAGGAAATTTCGCATGAGTCACACGACGAACTGACGTCGGCCTAGCATTCATCCTTCTCACCGCGCGGATACGCTCGCGAACCGCGGCAATTTTCCTCGTCCCCACGCCTAGCCTTTTCCGGGTGGCGCGCTCTTCGGGTGTCAACACGGGCCGTGTCGACGATTCACCAACGTCAGGGGATAGGACGTCACGAAGTGGGTATCGTAGCATAATGGTCCGTCGCAGAACCTCGCGACGTCTGTCAGCCCTCTGCTCGGGTGTTAGTCGAGCCCGAGACACGCGACCGCTGGGAGTAAACGTAACATCATTTCCATGCCTGGCTAAAACCGCTGCCCGACGCCTCGCGGCTCTCTCCTCCGGGGTGAATCGGGCCCGGGATCTCCTCCCCGAGGGGGTATATGCCCCCGGCGTGGGGGAATAGCGGCTTGTAGTACGCGCGGCCGTCGATTCACGCAACACTTCAGTCATAGTGTTTTGGTACAGGTTGCGGTAGTAGGCCGCGGTTGGAAGCTCGGACACAGAGGGGACGCGGATTGACATCTCGGTCGGTTGATTGAAGAGGATATAATATACCCCCAGATTTTATTTTCATCTGTCGAACGAGTGCGTTTAAACGCACCAAGCCCCCGGATCCTGAATTAATTGAAATCTTGTCGACTACCTGTACATTATTCTTCATTGGCTACTGGCGCCTGAATTATTTCAGATTTCCTCGGCCTACCACGTGTCGGGCGTACGGATCGACCTGTAGCCTCAATTTTACGGCGGTAGTATTCTTTGGCGTAGTTAGGGTTCTTTTCACAGAACTTTGAACGGCTAGCGGCTTTGGTCTCCGGGTGGCGTTCATTGTAGACCCTATTATATTCCCTGTATTTTTCCCGGTTCGCCTCCCGGTAAAGGCGGTCGGTTTCACGCTTGCGCTCACGCTGGGCATCTGTAACTACTCGTACCATGACCTTTTAACTCTTACCCAGACTTTAAAAATTCTAAATAAAACGCACCTATCTTAAACGTATGTTCTCCTCGGCCGTAAGCATCCTGAGCTTCGCTTTACTAGCGTGGAATTTCTTCCAGTCTGCGGCAGCGGAGCGATCGCGGAGAAACGGCTGCATGTGCTTAAAAAACTCATCATAAACCCACTCCGTCTCACACGACTTCCCGGTTGCGATCCACTCGGCTGCTAGGTCTCTAAACTTTATTTCGTGATCAACGTGGAAGTCTGATCGGCCCCGGAACCCCGAGGCGTTTCGGAAGGCGCAGATCTGATCATTTATCTCCATCCGCAGGGCGTTCAAAAGGGCGGAGCGTCTGCTGTCTGGTAAGGGCTTACCTAGGTAGTAACGTGCCGCGGTCTCCATTGAAAATGTCAAGGGGGAAGCTCCGTCGTACGTGAACATCAGCCCGAAATCACGCGAGTCCCAATTACGAACCACGCCGGAAGCACCGACGGACTTGGGGTGCGCCCCGCAGAGTTCCATGAGCTCACTTTGATTCTCAGCCGGAAAGGCTCCTAGCTCCCGGATCCGCCGTTTGACGTCCTTGATTGTGGTATAGCTCATTCTTTTTAATCTAACCGGTGATTTTATTTTTCGAGTCAAACGCAGCAAAAATGTGACCATAACGGCCGGCCCTACCCATCCCGAGCAAAAATGTGACCATAACGGCTGGCCCTACCCATATCGAGCAAAATTGAGAGCTCGACACCAGCCGGGTGTTTGTTTTTTCTAGAGTCTATCCACAGAACTCGGTCGAGCAAAATTGAGAGCTCGACACCAGCCGGGTGTCCGACGGCTGCGCCGTCGAACTGCTCCTCGTCGTGAGTCTTCGACTCCCGACTTCGTCGCGCGGCTTCGCCGCCCCGGAAGAGTCTATCCGCAGAACTCGGTCGAGCAAAAATGTGACCATAACCACCCCGATGAGAGGACAGATGTGTGATCGCTCGAAGCTCGGGTGAGAGCAGAACCAGCCGGCCGACTACGTCGGTCGGCTAACCGGTTGGTTGGAGCTTACCCCAGTCCTCGAGGTGATGGCTCCGTTAAACGGCTCCGCCGTTTACCGGAGAGAGAGAGAGTTGAAAAAAAGAGCGGAATGGACACATTTCCGCTCGCGACTGCGTCGCTCACGAAAATGTGACCATACCGCCCTTTTCTCCAACTCTCTCGCTACTGCTGCCTGTACCTGGTACCTGAAGTCACGAGTACATCGTATAATATTCCTTCCATCGCAGGCTGTCTCCGATCTCCCCCCCCTCTTGTCTTCATGATAGCTTTCCCGGCTACATCTGTAAAATATCACGACATCTCTACAGGTAAAACATCTCATCTTTCGCGGATGGTGGCAGCAGCAAAGTTCACCTACGAACCGGCCTTAAACTGTGTACAGGTAAGAGACAGTTAAGCTACAGGTACCGCCAGGTAATAAAGCTGTACAATGACCGTGGTGGGACTCAGAGATCAGCAAATGATCAATAAAAATAGATCAATTTCGTTCTATTGTTTATAATTCTAGTTTTTTAAAAGCGGCGGCGACGAAAAGACATCAAGTAAAGAATTAGAAGGGGGGGGGGATGAGAAGGAACGCGGAAACAACTTTAGAAGTAAATTTTCTTTATTATACAAGAAAAAGCAGTGAAAGCCACCGAGCAAAAACGAGCAAGGAGGAAGAAACCCACAGCAGAGCTAAGCCCGGAGAGCAGGAAGATGTGACAAGTACAGTCCTGCAACAGTACATTGCACGACATTGTGCCGGTACTCGTTACTCGTTTTACCCCGTACCGGTAAAACTTGGTTTCCTGCCGGTTCGATTTTGTCTAACGAAGAGCATGCAACGTCCACGCTGCCATTCGTGAATTGTTCGAGGAAACGGGCCTTACCCTGACCGCCGACGATCTTACCATGTTACGTCATTATCTTGTACGAATGCCAAGCATTACTTGAGGGAAGCGTAAGCTCGTATACGTCTTCTCGGCATTTGTTCCGGCACCTTTAGTGACAACTAACTTACGAACCGTGGCAAAGGTCGAGCAAGTTTTTCGAGCCATGTCGACCATTAATCGTGATGGTACTTACGTCGTTCCATAATCGATTGACATTTGCGGTCTTTCACTTACGCCGGTACAACGATGTTGTGTGGGTTACATCTTAGTTTTTGGACCCTTGAACAAGTGATGGCTTAGCCGTAAGTGGCACGCTTCCATTCCATACTCTTTCGACTCCCTAGTGGCTGAGATTCGCATGACGTCCCTGCTACCTAACATCCGTGATGACGCAATAAACGCCATGCTTGGACTTACGCAAGGATTTCTACGTTACGGCGCCCGCCGGCGGCGCAGCGGCGGCGGCCTCGGAGGGGGGTGCGCTCGCAAGCCCGTCGGCACCTACCTCTACCTTCACGCGGTGGGCGTTGCTAACCCAGTAGCCGTTCCATGCTTGGCACGGTAGGGGGTTAAAGGAGGTACCGACAGCTGCGATCCGCGGGATCAACAAATGTCAAGAAGCCATGTACGGAGGGTTTTGGAGAATCATGATATCCGTACACCATCACATGGATCTCCCGCTCGGCCCGTCCAAAATATTTTTTCGTGACTAAAGACTCACGGATACTCTCCCGACAAGGAGGCGGGGGCGGTGTCTGCGAAAAAAAAATTGGCGAAAGGAGGTACGTTCGGATAAGCGGTGGGACGAGGGTGTTGGAGTTTGAGGCGGACAACCTGGAAGCAGCGCCAAGGCACGGCGCTCGCTAGCAGTCGCCAACCTTGTGAGTTTTTAGTCTCTCCTCGGGCCAAGGCTAGAAGCCAGGCAAGATGGAGGAGGGTCGCAGCCGGAGGAGCGGCACGGTATCGCGGCGGAGGTCCTCATGATCATCCGCCGCCGGAAAAAGCCCGCTACGGGGGTTTTTGGAAAAATCCCGTACCCACCATCTTTTGATGAGCGGCGACTCGATCCCTGTGTTCTACCAACCCCTCCCCTAGTCGGTACCCGGATATCGACAAGTTGCCTCAAATAGTGTGCCTAGGGCTCTCGTAGCGGCACACTGCTCGGAAAGGCGCCCCCCTAACAACGTAAGCCATCTGGGGAGGGTACAGACGGCCACAACGCGATCATACATGTGATAGAAACCGACGGAGAAAGGACACGGGGCATGAGAAAATCTGGCACGGGGGCAAGAGAGCCAGCCGGACACCGTATGAGGCCTAGCTAGTTTCTTCTCCGAAGGAGGAGAGAAGACTAGGCAAGGTGGCGAGCTGCGACGGGAGGAGCAACTACTATCTCAGACGGGGATGTGCATGGATCGAGTAGGGACCGTCGACGGCGTGAGCGAGGGGGGTTTCGCTTGCCTTTCCCCCTACTTCCGGCACGGCCGGAGTCGCGCGCATGAGTAGAGGTCAAGCAGGTCCGACTCGACAAGCACAAGTTTCCCATCCTAGGCGATTAGCATCCCCGCCGCGGCTAGAGTAGACCGCGTATCATGGAGAATAGCGTCATTTTTCATTTCATACTATATGCAAGAAAAAATACATATAGAATCAGAAAAATGATAAATACATGTTTACATGTTTTCGTGTGTTTTAGATGGTATCGCTACTACGAATGGAGAGGTCGGGATTAGTGGTTCACGGTCTAGCCCCTGCTACGCGAGACCTAGCATAGCAAAGCAAGGATGGCTTAGAAATAACTGCCGATGAATTCACGTATTGTTGTTAACAATTTCATTTCATTTCATTTCCCTGAGTTACGCCAGCTACACCTAGTTGTTCAACGACTTTTTACGAAAGTCCCGACAACCTCTTACAAATGACCGTCAGTGCATTCGGTTCATGAATGAGCTGACTAGTTTTCAACTCCTGACTCATGCCAAGTCTCATCGTTCTCAGCCAAGGGTTACAACACTCCCTTGGTGCAACTGCAAAGCTTCCTAAATGACCTCGTGACTGATTCGCCACATTTGGGTCGTGCTAAGCCCGCACCAACCCCATCTAACAACCTTTGAGGAGGACAATTTACCAAGAAGCGACCTAATGACGATCCAATGGTCAAGGCATCAAAACGTTGGCAACGAGGCGAATAGCCACGGTTTGTTCGAGGTCGAGGTCGAGGTCGCGGAGGTGGACGTGGAGGCCGTGGCCGATCTTCTCCAAACACTTACCGAATAGACGTCAACGCCATCGCTTGAGCTTTGACCCCTCTTGAGCGCAAGCGACACCAAGAGGACGGACTTTGCTTCAAATACCACAACAAGGGACACCGTGTCTTCTAATGCCCGGAGTTGAAGTGCAAGGAGGCTGTCGACGTACCAACCAAGCATAAATGATGGTGGCATGACTACTCATCGGACGAGATAGAGCAACTGACTACATCTACTTGCCGTCTTGAGGCACTGCTAGTGAAAAAGGTTGTCGAATCGTACTCGACACCTCCATCGACTATTACTGTGACATGTGCTAAGCTAGTAGGTTCTCGTCGTCATAGCAAGCCGAGAGACAGTCGTAAATATGTAACAAATAGACATCCAATTGATTGGAAGCTAATTTATTCCGATTTCAAACCTTTGCACGCACGATTTGACTTCACGTTGGAAGGTTGTACTGATGACGACGGTCTTAACTCGCACGGTGACCTATGTCGTTGTTTGCCGAGTGACCTTGTCTTGGAGAGAGACTTGAGTGGGGAACGAGTGTTCATCAATCCACCCTGGGAGTTGGCGGAACATATCGGTCGTCATTTCGAGAGTTGCATGCATACATTTCTGACAACTACGATGGTTGTGTTTGTCCTTTCTTAGTGGGCTAAGCTCAACGAGCTCACTTGACATTGGAAACTCTACCTAGGAAGGACACAGTTGTTTACACGCCAGTCGCTGGACGATCCGACCCAATATGAGGTGATTGCCCCATCTCTATGGCGTGTTCACATGTGGTTAGTCGACGTTGGTTGTACAACCCAGCCCGGATTACAGGTCCCGATGAACTCACCATTAGGCGACCTTGTGGAGTCCGTCGCTACGCTAATATGTTTTTCCGCCGGAAGCTACTACCGTGTTGTCTGACGGACCTCACCGAAGTTCGCCCGTTGATTCGAATTGAGCTAGACGTGAAAGCTCTTGATGGCATACAACAAAATTTTGGATTAGTCGATTGCGCTGCGACTCTTAAATCGTGTCAAAGGATTTCGTAAGACGATTTTTTCTATCGACTCGTAACTCTAAGACCAAGTCTCCATTTCGACTTGCCGACGGTCAATGTGTGACGTCTTCGACAGTATGTGACATCACCTTCTAGCAGGCTCGTCATGAGTTTCAACGGACTTTTACGTCTTACGTAATTTACGCGCTACTGATACTCGGTTTACCATGGTTGGACGACGAGCGAGCCTCTTTACAGTTCGGCACGACGCGTACTTTGACCATGATGGACGGAATAGCAGTGTGGACCCAGATCGAGGATTGACGTCGTGAGTGTCTGCTAATGTCCTCTAGCAAGATTCAGAAGCTCGTGCGCAAGACGCGCCGCAGCAAGTGACGTGCCGCTAAATTTTACGTGATTGACATCCTGCCAACAACGGAACAACCGGCGGAATTTCACAATGGAGAGGAGCTTACTACATAACAACATAACCACTTCCGGTCGTCACTTTACGATGACTTCCCGGAGTTATTGCAGCTAGTGAATTCGCCACATGTAAGCCGACAATGGGATCATCTAGTCGACACAATTGGCCCGATGAAACGTCATGTCTTAACAAATTGTCACTTTCGGAGCGCGCTGAGCTTAACCGACTCCTCAAAGACGCAGTGGAAGCTGACTTGATTCGCCCGAGTCACATTGAGTTCGGCTCGCTTATTCTTATTGTGCGAAAAGCTTATGGCTCGCTTCGACTCCGCATTGACTACCGCGGTCTTCATGAGGTTGCGCGTAAGGACGCTTATCCACTTCCGCGTGTGGACGACACTCTCGATGACCTTAAAGACACGAATTCTTACACCCATCTTGACCCCGCGTCTCGCTTCTGGCAAGTTCGAGTACGTGACAAAGACGTCCACAAGACTGCGTTTGAGACACCTAATGTTCGGATGGAGTGGGTCGCCATGCCGTTCGGATTGTGCAATGCGTCAGCTACTTTTCAGGAAATGATGAATGACATCCTAAGCGAATTTTTACACAAGCTTTGTATAAGATGAGGGGGCAATAAGGAATGCTTACACTCGGTGAGTGACACTGCATGTCATCTCACCCTCAGCAAGTGCCTAGCACTTGCCTATCACATGACACGCACTCACCTTGTGGTGAGCACACGCCAACATATATTCTGAGCCTTTAGATGATATCTAACGCTCAGCAACTTGCCACCATCAGCAACATAATCCTCTCTATTGTTGATTGACTAATCATCTTATTGTGTTGAGTCACAGCCGTACTATCACGATGCTACTTGACCAACATTGTTGTGTAGCAACTTGATTACCACACAAAACCATGTCTCGCAACACTCCCCCTTGCTACGCAGGCAATCCCATGATGCCATTGCACAACTTGCCGCGCCTTGCACTCACTAATGGCTTGGTAAGCACATCAGCAAGCATGTTCTCCGTCGCACAATATTGCACCTCGATGTCGCCGCTCTCCACCTTCTCCCGACAGAAGTGGTACCTCACGTCCATGTGCTTGCTGCGTCCGGTCGTCATGCTATTCTTGCTGAGTGCAATATAACTCTGATTGTCCTCGTGAATTGTGATGGGAGACCCGGAGTCTTGGTGAAACTCGTGGAGTTGTTGCTTCAAAAACATCGCCTCCCGAGTGGCCGCAGTCAGCGCCATATACTCTGCCTCCGCTGTCGACAACGCCACAGTTTGTTGCCGCTGACTTTTCCAGCTCACCGCTGCACCGTTGAGCATGAACACATACCCCGTGCGAGAGCGGCGCTCGCCAATATCACTCGCGTAGTCAGAATCTGACCATCCTACCACCTTTGATGAGGGTGCGCCACCGTACATCAACACCGACTCTGCGGTCCCCTTGAGGTAGCGGAGCACCCTCTTGGCTTGCTCCCAATGTGACTGAGAGGGGTTGGATATGTACCTACTAAGGTGGCTAACAGCCATGGTGATGTCGGGCCGTGTGCTTACGGAAGCGTACAACAAGCTGCCGATCAAGCTTTGGTACGGCACTAGACCGGGAGGCAACCTTAATGTCGACGTCTCCACACAATTGCTCAAAGCATCGACCGCCATGGGTGAGCCCACTGGCTTGCAGCCCATCATGTTGAAGCGCTCCAACATGTCTAAGTCGTATTGCTGTTGTCCAATCCTGATAGTGCGGCTGCCACGATCACACTCGACTGTCATGCCAAGCAACCAAGACACTAGACCGAGGTCTTGCACGTTGAACCTTTCGCCGAAAGCCGACTTGAACCCAACGATGAAGCTACCCGCTGGTCCGACGATGACGTTGTCGTCCACGTACAACGCCAAGACATAAAGCTCACACTCCTTGATGAAGACGTAAATGCCGGGATCCACCTTGGATTGGGTAAAGCCATACTCCTCTAGCCATGCTATGATGGTCTTATTCCAGTTCCTAGGAGCTTGCTTGAGGCCATACAATGATTTCTTCAACAAGCACACTCGCTCCTCTCCATTGATGTCGAAGTGACGGAATCCTTCCGGCTGCCTCATGTAAATTTCCTCCTCGATATCGGCCTCCAAGAATGCCGTCACCACATCAAGCTGCTCCACCTCCCAATCACTACAAGCCGCAAGCTTGAGCAACGTTCGAATAGAAATCATCCTCACTGTGGGAGCGAAGGTCTCGTGGTAGTCCACAACCTTATCCTGAGTAAACCCCCGAGCCACAAGTCTTGCTTTGTACCTTGTTATCTGTCCATTGGCATCGCGCTTCATCTTGAACACCCACTTGGAATCTACGAGTTTGCGACCGGCAAGACAAGGGACCAATGTCCAGGTTTTCCGAGATACAAGTGAGTCGTACTCGCTCTTGATAGCTGCCTCCCACTCCCCCGATTGGGGACTCCTCAGCGCTCGCTTGTATGACACCGGCTCTTGAACAGTCGGGCTGCTGGCTGACTTAATAGCCGCGGGACTTCCCGTGGTCCATCCATCTCCCGAAGCGCCCGCTGAACGGAGATTATACCTTGGACTGGGTACGCATTGCTGTGGTGCGGCAGTGGATCGAAGATTATACCTTGGACGTGGAGTCTCCCCCGAATGCATGTCCCGTTCATCTTCCATCGACCCGGAATGATGCAGCGACTCCCATAGCGGCGACTCCCCCGAAGGTGTATCCCGTTCTTCGCTACACATGGTGCGCGGGTTGTTGTCCTCTTCATCATCAGTGCGTTGCTCCGCATTGCTTTCCCCCATGGAGAGGACTGCAGCCTCATCGAACACCACGTTACGGCTGCTCACCACCCGACGAGTAGCAGGATTGTACACCAACCACGCAGGTGATTCGGAAGCATAGCCCACAAAGACACCCTTCCACGCGCGATCGTCAAGTTTGCGGCGTTGAGACTTGTCAACGTGGGCATAGGCCGGACAGCCGAAGACCCGCATGGAGCTCAAATCAGCTCGTCTACCGGTCGCCAAGGTGAAAGGTACACCGCCGGCTCCGCTACTATGCACACGATTGCGGACATGCACCGCAGCGGCCATCGCTAGAGCCCAATACGATTAAGGCAGCGCGGCTTGCCGGATCATTGACTGCGCCATCGGGACCAATGTCCCCCACTGCCGCTCAATCCGGCCACGTGGCCAATGCGCGTAAGGGGCAATGATCTCCACAGCGATGTTGAACTCATCCAAGAGGTTTCGGAAGGCAGCACCTAAGAACACCGTGTCATTGTCCACCCGAAGACGACGAACCGTGTGCCCAAGAGAACGGATGGTAGTCAACATGCGACGGAACGAGGCGGGAGCCTCATCCTTGGAGCGGACCGCATCATGCAGCATGAAACGGCTACGGAAATCAACCGCACACAAGCTGTACCGCCGTCCTCCCAAGGATGGAACACTCATAGGACCGCAGAAGTCTAAGCCGAGGACCTCAACGACACCAACGTTCCGGTCAGCCGGCTCACGAGAGATACGGCGGACGTGCGACTTACACACAACACACGTCTCACAGAAGCCCAACTTCTCCGACGCAGAAAACGCCACACTCTCCACCGGAGTGGCCAAGAGCCCGTCCAATTGCGACTCGCCAAGGTGACCGAGTCGGGAATGCCACAACCGTTTTTCCAATGGCGCAGTGGCGACCGAAGCGGTAGGATTCGACAAAGCAACCCGCGCCGGCAACCACACCAACAAATGCGCGCGCTCCAACGGAACCACCACGCCACCACCATGACCGGCATGAAGACGAAGGTGGTCCACGGGATCAGCTAACACCACCGAATGACCTTGTCGCCGAGCTTGGGTGAGGCTGAAAAGCCGCTGGTAAGACAACGACGCACGACGGGATAGCTCAGGAACGTGGAGCACATTCTTTAGCGTGGCAGGGCTCTCCTCTCCATCTTCAGCCTTCACAATGATGCGGACCGAGCCCACGCCAACAACACGGGCACTGATACCCTTCACCCAAAGCCGGTCGGTGAGCTCTCGATACTCACAGAAATCACGGCGCACACTAGTCATGTGATGGTTGGCGCCGCTGTCGGCCAACCACATCCACGTTTCCCCATCGCGCTCGAACATGTGTCGAGCCTCGGAGAATGGCCTCGCAGGGGTGGCTGTCACGTCCATGACCGCCGAAAAAGCAACCGGGGAGTCCACTTGCGTAGAGTTACCTCCGGTGTTGTTGACTGGGCACTCGGACCTGCGATGGCCCTTCTTACCACAGCCATAGCAAACACCACGAAAAGTTCTCGCTCCGCCTCTGCCATATGAGGTACGACGAGTAGTCGCAGCTCCTTGAAGAGATTTCAGTTGGTCTTGGAGCTCGGAGACTTGCCGCTTCAAAAGTTCAGTCGTTGAGTCATCATGAGACGCTGCAAAAGCCGTAGGCGTTGGGGGCTCCGTTGTATGTGATTGCGCACGACTCTCGATGCGCATGCCCTTTTGACGAAGATCACGCTTGACAGTATCCATGCTGAGGTCGTGTACGTCCCACGTGTCGGTGATGGAGTGGTATTCGCTGCGCAGGCCCTTCACCAAGTACATTATGATACGCCGGTCGTGGACAACGTCCCCAACTCGGGCAAGCTGTCGCTGCAGTCGAACTAACCGGTTCATGTATTGAATGCCGCTCTCGCCGTCCGCTTGCGGCGTCTCCAAGTCCTGCAATAGTTCCGTACACCGGTAAATACCATCGTCCTCATAATGATTGACTAACGCAGTCATTGCAGTGTGGCCGCAGGTCTTGTCATCCTCGCTAACATTCTCGATAATGGAAAGGTCGTCCTCCGGCAGCGCAAGAATCAATGTGGAGTACATGTCGACTTGTTGTTGAGAGGAAGCGGCACCATCCGACGACAAAGCCGGAGCCCACTTTTGCATCAAGCCAAATGCACGGAAACGCTTCTTCCACACGTCAAAATCTCGTCTCTCCCCACTGAACTTGGGTAGTTTCACGGAGTCCATAGCAGGTACGTCGGATGCGCTCGCAAGAGCACCAGAAAATCAGGAAAAAACGCCAGCAAGAAAAGCACCAAGTACCGGTGAAGAGGCGGGCAACACGGCTCAGAAAAGGAGACGACAAAGGGCTGACCGAAGACGCAGTTGTACTCCCGGAGTCTATACAGCCAAGGCAATCAGAAACGAGTCTCAGAAGGTCGGTCAAGTGACGTCGTACATGAGTGCTAGTACACTTGTGGTAAGATGCCTTTCCAAAATATCAGCCGGACCACTATAGTGTGGCGGTTAGCCTCTGAAAGCCAAACGCTAGCACAAATCTGTTCTAGTCTGTCTAGTCTTGTTGCTGTAAGCAGGCAAAATGCTATTGTCGAGAGGCAATTGATGAGAGATGATTCACTGCTGTACTTGGGCAGTAGATGTTGTTAATGAACAAAGGAATTGTTAAATGGTTCTGTCACCTCCCTCTACTGCACTGGGCTTAAATAGGTTTCAGCCCAGACTAGTTACGCTTGCAAGCTTTGCTTACGTGTCAAGCGTTAGTGCTGTCTAACCGTCGCCTGTCCTCGGGACATGGCCTTTCAGCTTCCTCGGTCTTACGACGCTGCACCTTCCACATTGAAGAGCTTGTTCTGGCGCGTCATCTGGCTAGTAAGACTAATTATGCATATTTGTACGTACCGGGAGGTATTAGTCGTACTGTAGCATTAGCACCATTATAATATAGCAGTAGCGACGTACCCACGAGTATACGTCCGTCCGATGGAAAAGCACGAATTAATATCCGTAACGAGTACCTGTACAATGTCCTGCAATGTACTGTTGCAGGACTGTACTCGTCACACTCGTGCCCTCCCCCTCTTGACAGATCAATGAGGCCGCCGCGAGGCAGACCTCCGTGGTTCTAGGCTCCTTTACTGAAGCAGTTACTGGGACTCAGGAATGCGCGCTGGGAAAGCGTGCATGAAATCAATGTAGGCCTGAGTCTTGGCGAATTTGCGCCATTGGGGCGTCTCCAAGAATTCTTGTAACGCTATCGTTCGATGCACCTCGTTTAACCGGTGCCAGACAGGTGGAATGTCGTCATCACTGAAGTGCGTCATGAAGAGCAAATATTTCCCTCGTCGTCCAGGAAGAGACTTGATGCACACAGCAGATATGTGCGAAACGTCAAACTCCTCATCGTCTCCTTCAGGTACAGTCACAGGAACAGCTGGTCGTAGCGAAGCGGTAGAGCAGGGTCGTAAGTTGTTAACATGGAACACAGGATGTAAGCGTACTGTCGCTGGTAATTTCAATCTGTAACTGTGTTTTCCAATCTGCTCCTCCACTGAAAAAGGTCCGAGCTGTCTGTCTCTGAGTTTCCTGTTCGGTTGTCCTCGAAGAAAAAGGTTTGTTGTGACGACTGACACCTTGTCTCCCTTAGCGAAGTGTGGCGCTGTAGACGGTTCTGTGCGCGCCTGCATCTCGTCCTTATGTAGCTGTAATACTGAGCGTACCAGGGTGTGTACCTCCTGTAACAATCTCAACCGCTCTGTTGCGTCTTGCGAAATTGGTATCGATGGTCGCATGCTGAAAAGCAGGTCAGGAGGCTCCTCAGGAGAAAAGCCAAAGTTAGCCTCGAACGGTGTGTGCTCAATTCCGAGTGCACGCGAAGCATTATACGCAAACTCCACTTGCGGTAAAAGTGTCGACCAATCAGAGCCATCATAGCAACAGAAGCAACGAAGAAACTGCTGAAACGTGCTGTTCACGCGTTCTGTGAGTCCGTCTGTTTCTGGGTGTCGGCTGGTAGACATGTTCAGACGCGTTCCAAGGCGTCGCCAAAGAGTCTGCCAGAAGGCGCTGACAAATTTCGGATCACGGTCGCTGATTAGCACACGGGGAAGTCCATGTAAGCGGTAGACTCCCTGTAAAAAAAAAGTTGCAGTTTCTTCGGCAGTAATTGACTTTGTACATGGCAGAAAATGGGCCATTCGAGTTAGATGGTCCACTACTATCAGCACACTGTTAAAGCCATTGCTCTCAGGCAAGTGTGTCAGGTAGTCAAGACCAACTGTGTGCCACGGTCTGGGTGGAACAGGTAATGGGTAAAGAGTCGCAGCCATCTGCGGTCGAATCTTTGCTCGTCGGCACACGACGCAGCGTTCACAAAAGTCTTTCACGTCTTGGCGGATTCGTTTCCACCATAATCTGTCGAGTGCCTTAGCAAGAGTGCTAGCAACTCCTCTGTGACCGGCTGACGAACTTTCGTGCAGCTCTGCGATCAATCTCAGTCGGAGCTCAGAGTTCTGTGGAATACAGAGGCGATTGAGACGCCAAAAGTACCCGTCTCTAGCTTCTATCCGGCTGTCTCTTGTCCACTCACCATCGTCCCCATAAAACGAATCATGTGAGAACCCCTCGCGAATGAGATCAGCGAACTCAGGGCTCAGCTGCAACGCTTCAACAGTCAGTAAATTTAACTGTGCGTCTTCAAACAGCAGCTGGGACTTCCGTCGTAATTCTCGATCTGACGGAACCTCGCCATCCCAAAATAAGGGTACTGTGGCCTGAGGTACGAAGTCTGGACGCCGGCTTAACGGGTCGGCTTCGTTCAGAGCTCCCTTGCGATATGCAAGTGTCATCGAGCCCACAAACGGTTGCAAATCCCGCAGGTATCTTGCTTGCCGCTTGTTCAGCCTGTTGTTCGGTTGCCTGAGCAGATGTCGCAGTGTGTCGTGGTCTGTTACGACAAGGAACTTAGAACAGCCTTCAAGATAGCACCTCCAATGCTTGACAGCTTCGCATACGGCCAAAGCTGCTAAGTCGTACGCAGAGTAAGTGTTACCACGCTCAGCTGGATTCAACTTACGCGCCCAGTAAGAGACTGGTTGAAGACCGCCTCCTTGGTCTTGCAACAGGACTGCTGCAATCCCCACTGTTGAAGCATCTGTAGCCACGGTGAACGTCGCGTCCGAGCCGACCTCCGGAAGGATCAGGCATGGCGCGGAAATGAGCCGTAACTTGAGAGTCTCAAAGGCTTCCAAACAGGCAGGCGTCAGCGTAACCTTCTGTGGCTGGGACTTCCGCAGTAAGTCCGTCAATGGAGCCGTAAGGTCGCTAAAATGGTGTATAAATCTCGCACAGAAGTTGCAGAACTGTACGAAACTGCGAACCTCCTTCTGCGTCTTGGGCACTGGCCAGTCTGCAACGGCCTCGACTTTCTTTGTGGAAACCGAAATTTTCCCGGCTGACACAGTGTAGCCCAAATACTCCATTTCTTGCAATCCGAAGAAGCACTTCTTAAGGCGTAATTTCAGCCCTTCCTCCTTAAATCGCTGTAGCACTAGACGTAGGTGCTGCAGGTGCTCCTCCAGTGTCCGGCTGTATATACAGACGTCATCCAGGTAGACTGTCACGAACTTATGTAAAAAGTCGCGAAGAATGTCGTTCATCATCCTCTGAAATGTAGCTGGAGCATTACACAGCCCAAACGGCATGGCGACCCATTCCATCAATCCATCAGGGGTCTGAAAAGCCGTCTTATGAACGTCCTGATCACGCACTCGAACTTGCCAGAATCCAGAAGCGAGGTCGAGGTGTGTGTAAAAATTCGCGTCCTTAAGTTCGTCCAGTGTGTCATCCACTCTCGGAAGTGGGTAGGCGTCCTTACGCGTAACCTCGTTAAGGCCACGGTAGTCAATGCACAGACGTAGCGAGCCATCAGCTTTCCGCACAAAAAGAATTGGCGAGCCAAACTCACTGTAGCTGGGACGGATCAGACCAGCTTCTACTGCGTCTTTGAGCTGTCGATTAAGCTCAGCGCGTTCAGCTGGAGATAGTCGGTTTAGACGTTGACGTCGCATCGGGCCAGTTGTTTCAATGGGATGGTCCCATTGTCGGCTTACAGGTGGAGAGTCGACAGGTTGCAGTAACTCCGGGAAGTCATCGAAGAGTATTGACCGGAAGTTGTCACGTTGTTCTGCCGTTAGTTCCTCTCCAGTGTGAAAGTCTGTTGACTGTTCAGCGGCTGACGTAAGTTCAATGACGTAAAAATCAGCATGACGTCCCCTGCTGCGGCGCGTCTTGCGCATCAGCTTCTGAACTTTCGTAGACGACAGGAGTAGACACTCAGGGCGTCGTTCCTCAAGTGTAGTCTCCACTGCTGTGCCGTCCATTAGTGTAAAAATTCTGGTGGTACCAAATTGTAAAGAGGCCTGTTCGTCATCAAGCCATGGTAAACCCAGGATTAGTAGGTTCTGGTGAGTCGTTAAACGCACAATCTGCGTCGACTAACCACAGTTGTACAGGCCAAGGAGCTGGAGCAACCACCTCCTGTTGCGCTGGGTTGTCCAGTGACTGACGTGTAAAAAGCTGTGTCCTTGCTGGGAATTCTTGAAAAAGTTTCCAGTGCTTAGTCACCTGAGTAAATTTCGCCCACTTCGGTAGTACAAATATAGCCATCGTAGATGTCGGAGATGTTCGACGACAATCCTCAAAATGCTGCGCAATCCGCTCAGCTATCTCCCAGGGTGGGTTGATGAACACCCGTTCTCCTGTCAAGTCTCTGTCTAGAATCGAGTCACTCGGCGAACAGTGAGGTAAGTCACCGTGCGAGTTAAGACCTTCATCATCAGCACATCCCTCCAACGTGAAGTTGAATCGTGCATGCAGAGGGTCAAAGACTGAGTCAACCAGTTTCCAATCAACTGAACGTCTGGTTACAGGTTTGCGACTCTGTCTCTGCTTAGTCTGACGACGACGACCTGCTACTTGCGCTACAGGTGTCGCTACTGTAGTCGATGGAGATGTCGAAGGTGTGTCGACGACCTCTGTCGCTAACAGTGTCTCAGAATGAACAGTAGATGTAGCCGGCTGCTCCAGTTCATCTGTAGAACAGCCTTGCCACCATCATTGCTTCTTAGGTTGCATCGGTGCCTTGCCTTTGAACTCCGGGCATTGGAACAAGCGGTGTCCCTTCTTGTGGCACTTGAAGCAGAGTCCTTCGTCCATGTGTCGCTGACGCTCCTCAGCTGTCATTGCGTTTGCGAGTGAATTAAAATCTTCGCGGCCGGATGTTTGACCACGTCCACCATTGTTGCCTCCACGACCACCAATGTTACCACCACGTCCACGTCCGCGGCCACGTCCACGGCCACCTTTGTTACGTTTCCAGACGTTAGCGGCCTCCTCGAGAGGGTCCTCAAAATTGCGCTTGCGTGTAGGCTGAGTAGACGGTCCAGCAGCAGACCTCGCATTGCCCAGTTCCGGCGAATCTGTCACCACGTTGTTCAAAAAGTTTTGTAGCTCCACTAGCGTTGTCTGGTATCCAAGTTGAGCTCGGTGTGACTTAGCCAGTTTCTTGAGTGCATCGTTCGCCAGGCCACTAATGAAGCGTACGCACTGTACCTCAGCTGTCAGGTTTTGACGAGAGCGACGTAAGTAGTCGTTGTACTGCTTAGTGTAATACGCGTAAGTCATCGTGTTGCTCTGCGTGAAGCTTAGCAAAGCGTTAATGGCGTCGTCCTGAATATTCGGAAGAAACGTAGACTTGCGTAACTCCGTAACAAGCTCGTTGTAGGTAGATGGAATTGGAGGCTGATTTTTCCGGTTCAACCACCACCCACCTAGGTGTCCAGAAAACTGTGAAGTAACCCAAAATACTGCATTGTACGAGTCAGCTGAAATTCCAAGCATAATAAAACGCTGAGGCTGTGCTTCAAGCCAATCCTCCAGTACATTAGGTATCTGACCATTCTGGTACGGTGAAGTAATTGCAGCCTTACGCTGAGTCTCCGTGAGGGTCACTGAAAGTCCAGCCAAGTTGTGGGTAGGCATCGGCATTCCCACTCGTAAATCCGTAGGTCCTTCACCAGTCAGTCGATTAATGTGTCCACGAATCAGTAGCCATACAGAACCAGAGTCGACCGTCGTAAACCGGGTGTACATGTGGAACTGTCTCGGGATAGACGTGTCATCATGCATGACCGGATTATGTTGTTTGATCGCTCGATCGAAAGATTCCCACTGAGTCACGTAACCGAAGTGAAGTAATTCACTCTTGTGCTTCTTAGCACGAAGTAACCCCGTCTCTGAGGGCGTAAGTGTCAGACCGTCAATGTTGATGCATTCCGGGACGACGTAAGTATCATCCGGATTAACTGTCGACTGTGCCAAAACAGACTGCTCGACCTGAGCAGGTGTACGTAAATTGTTCGTAGCAAACAGGACAGGAATAGAAGCCGAGTACACGTAAACGAGCTGTCGTCCTTGAGGTAGTGTAACGTTAACAGGTTCACCACTCAACAGCGTCAAATCCTCCGGATGTCAAAACAAGACCGGTCTCCTCATGTAACTCGCGAATAGCAGCGTCGACAGGCTCTTCATTAGGTAAGACAGAGCCAGCTGGGAACCAAGTTTTACCAGAACGAGGCTCACGCTGAAACACCAACTTCAAATCCGACGGTTTAGTTCCTCCAACGTGAATTACCAACACGACGTAATGTCCGGGTCCGAGAGAAGCCATCTCAACTCAATCAAGCAACGTCGAGCAGATCAATTAGCAACGAAAGCGTGCGTCGACCAAAGAGCTCCGAAACCAGTGTGGCGGTTAGCCTCTGAAAGCTAAACGCTAGCACAAATCTGTTCTAGTCTGTCTAGTCTTGTTGCTGTAAGCAGGCAAAATGCTATTGTCGAGAGGCAATTGATGAGAGATGATTCACTGCTGTACTTGGGCAGTAGATGTTGTTAATGAACAAAGGAATTGTTAAATGGTTCTGTCACCTCCCTCTACTGCACTGGGCTTAAATAGGTTTCAGCCCAGACTAGTTACGCTTGCAAGCTTTGCTTACGTGTCAAGCGTTAGTGCTGTCTAACCGTCGCCTGTCCTCGGGACATGGCCTTTCAGCTTCCTCGGTCTTACGACGCTGCACCTTCCACATTGAAGAGCTTGTTCTGGCGCGTCATCTGGCTAGTAAGACTAATTATGCATATTTGTACGTACCGGGAGGTATTAGTCGTACTGTAGCATTAGCACCATTATAATATAGCAGTAGCGACGTACCCACGAGTATACGTCCGTCCGATGGAAAAGCACGAATTAATATCCGTAATGAGTAACTGTACAATGTCCTGCAATGTACTGTTGCATGACTGTACTCGTCACAATAGGCTTTCACGAGAAAAGAAAACACAAGCAAGAGCCAGCCACTTTGTGAGCCAGCCGCACCTCACGTATCGTGCGACACCACAAAGGTCTACCACTCTTCGAGAAGCAAGCTCTAGGTTCCAGTCAAGACAAATGACTCCAACAACTAGCAGCTAGAGGGCCCATAACCTGTCAAAGTTGAGGGGGCAATAAGGAATGCTTACACTCGGTGAGTGACACTGCATGTCATCTCACCCTCAGCAAGTGCCTAGCACTTGCCTATCACATGACACGCACTCACCTTGTGGTGAGCACACGCCAACATATATTCTGACCCTTTAGATGATATCTAACACTCAGCAACTTGCCACCATCAGCAACATAATCCTCTCTATTGTTGATTGGCTTATCATCTTATTGTGTTGAGTCACAGCCGTACTATCACGATGCTACTTGACCAACATTGTTGTGTAGCAACTTGATTACCACACAAAACCATGTCTCGCAACATTCTACCTCGACGACGTTTGTGTTTATAGTCACACTACTTTGGAGGAACATATTGAGCACCTGCTTCTTGTTTTCCAACGCTTCAAAGAGGATGGAGGGCTTGAAGTTGCATCTTAAGAGTACTTCTTCAGTCTTCGCGAGATGGAGTACTTGGGCTACACTTTGTCATATGGTAAAATTTTAGTTTTGACAAACAAAGCCGAGGCCGTTGCAGAATGGCCGGTGCCTACGAGGCTACGACGCAAAAGGAGGTTCGGAGTTTCGTGCAATTCTGCAACTTCTGCAAGTTCATCTATCATTTCGGCGACCTTACGGCACCACGGACGGACTTGTTGCGGACGTCTCATCCACAAAGCTTACGATGACGCCTGTGTGTTTGGAAGCCACATGCGTGAAACACACATGCGTCTGCTCTCAAGTAACGGATCTGAAGTTACGGCTCGTTTTCGCGCCATGCCCGATCCTTTCGGAGGTCAGGATGGACACGGTATTCACCGTAGCTACATATGCTTCAAGGTGGGGATTGGAACAGTCATGTTGCAAGACCAAGGAGGAGGACTTCAACTAGTCCCTTATTGGGCGCGTAAGCTGAATCCAACTGAGCGCGGCAACACCTCTTTTTCCTACGATTTAGAGGCTTTGGCCGTACACGAAGCGGTGAAGCATTGGAGGTGTTACCTTGAAGGTTGCTCTATTTAAGTTCCTTGTCGTAACATACCACGACATACCAGGACATCTGGTTGGGAAACCGAACAACATGTGGAGCAAGCGGCAAGCACGTTACCTACGGGACTTGCAACCGTTTGTGGGTTCGATGACGCTTGCGTACCGCAAGGCCGGCAAGGGAGCCCTTAACGAAGTTGATCCGTTAAGTCGGCGACAAGACTTCGTACCTCAAGCCACACTTCCGTTGCTTTGGGATGGCGAGGTTCCATTATATTAAGAATTACGACAGAAGTCCCATCCGTTGTTAGAAGATGCGTCGTTAAACCTATTGGCCGTTAATGCGTTGCGGTTGAGCCATGAGTTCGGTGATCTCATTCGCGAGGGGTATTCCAAGGAGTCGTTTTATGAGGAGGAGGATGAGTGGACGAAAGACAGCCAGATCGAAGCCATAATTGGGTGCTTTTGGCGTCTCGATCGCCTTTGTATTCAGCGGAACTCTAAGCTCCGACTGATATTGATGCATACGAATTCGCCAAGACGTTACGGATTCTTGTGAGCGATGCGTCGTGTGTCGACGAGCTAAAATTCAACCTCAGATGGTTGCGACTCTTTACCCCTTACATGTTCCACCCATACCGTGGCACATAGTGGGCCTTGACTACTTAACACACTTGCTTGTGAGCTACGGCTTTGATAGTGTGCTAATTGCGGTCGTCGACTATCGGACTCGAATGGCCCATTTTCTGCCATGTATAGAGAGCGTAACAACAGAGGTAACTGCTAACTTACTTTTACATGGAATCTATAGATAACATGGACTACTTCGAGTGATGGTCAGCGATTGCGACCCGAAGTTCGTCAGCGGCTTCTGGCCGACGTTTTGGAGACGCCTTATTAGGCGGCTCAACATGTCTTCCAGTCGACACCCAACGACAGATGAACTAATGGGGCCAAGCAACAACACGTTTCAACAACTTCTACGTTATTTTTGTTGCTACGATGGAACAGTCGCGTACAACGCCACTCGTACGCTCGGAATTGAGCACAGTCCTTTCGAGGCCAATTTTGGTTACTCGCATGAGGAGCCTCATGACTTACTTTTCAGCATGCGACCTTCGATTTCGGTTTCGCAAGAAGCGTCAGAGCGGTTCAGATTGTTACAAGAGATACACGTTCTTGCACGTTCAGTGTTTTAGCTATACAAGGATGATATGCAAAGCTCGATCGGAACCGTCGACAACCCCGCCCTTCGTTCGAGGAGACAAGGTGACAATTGTTACAAAGAATCTCTTCTTATGTGGACAGCCTAACAAGAAGCTGCGTGATCGAAAGCTTGGACTTTTTATAGTCGAGGAAAGGATTTAGAAACACAGTTACAAATTAAAAGTACCAGCGACAATACGCTTACACTCGGTGATTCACATCAACAATTTAAGACCATGCTCTACAACATATCTTCGACATGTTGTCCCAATGACTATTCCAGAGGGAGAAGATGAGGATCGACGTCTCTCACATATTTGTTGTGTGCATCAAGTCGTTACCAACCTTGGACGACGAGGCAAATATTTGCTCTTCGGAACGCACTTCAATGATGACGACATTCCACATGTCAAGCACCGACTGAACGATGGACATCGTACAATAGCGTTACAATATTTCATGGAGACGCCCCAATGGCACGCGTTTGCCAAGACTCATGCGTACATCGACTGCATGCACGCTCTCCCAACGTTCATTCCCGAGTTCTAGTCAATACTTCAGTAAAGGAGCCTAGACCACGGAGGTCAATTTCACAACTTGCCTCATTTTTCTGTCAAGAATGGGAGGATATGAGTGTGACGAGTACAATCCTGCAATTATACATTGCATAGCATTTTACATGTACTCGTTACTAAATCCAATTCGTGATCTTCATCTATCGTATGGACGTACATCGTGAGTACTTCGCTAATGCAGTTTAGCAAAGGCGTTGATGCGTAGTGTACTACTAGTACCTCCCGGTACGTATATGTACGCACAGTTAATCCAACTAGCTAGACGACGCGCTTGACGGGTTCCCAATGCAAACGAACCGCGTCGTTAGTCTTTTCGCAACCTTTAGTAGGGAGCCCTAACATATGGCACGAGGACCAAGCGAGAGCATGTGCAATCTAGCTAAGCGAAACCTATTTAGGCCTAGTGCGGTAGAGGGAGGTGACAGAACCTTTTAACAATTCCTTTACTGGATTGAAATCTATTGATAAACACTAATCGTCAAACATCTTCTCATCTCGCCCTCCATGTGCACTTCTACTTGGAGTGACACAAGTTAGCTCTCAACATGCAAACCGCAACAAGGCATGCAAACGGAACAGCTTTAGTCCCAAGCAGCACGGATGAAACGATCAACAACTACACGAGCACATCCACCCTTCACAAAAATATTAAGGTACGTTTATGTATCGAACGCGCCATGAAGATAAACCGAAACGGCTTCCACGACGCGCACATACATCTCGCATGAAACGACGAAATATATACAAAGGCGAAGTAGACCACTAGACCGACGAACGAAGTCCTTTAGACGAGCATGCGACTCACGACGAAGACTTTTGGTTTAAGGAGCATCGATCCCCGGGAAACGGCGAGCATCCAACTAAATCGCGTGCCGATAAGAACTCGGTGGCGAGAGGGGCAAACCGATCGCCATCCTCAATAATAAAAGCATGGCATAATTCATGGACCACATGAACGCAAGGCGTTACCTGAACGCCTTGAACGAGGTTCGCAAGGCCTCATCGAATTTGGCCTATTGGTCAACATGTGTGAAGCTGCTCAACCGGGGGGGGGGGGGGGGGGGGGAGCGCCATCACTCATGACACCGAAATGCTTGCGGGCACTAGTGACCGTAACATCCACCAGCATATATGCGGATTCAAAAAATTGTCAAAAAGAACACATAATCCTTATGACGAACCCGAGAAACACTCAAGTGAATGTGACGCATATCCAACCGCCAGTCCCGACCCTCAACACGCAGCACATGCAACACGCTTATACATGTGCCCCTTCGAGACATGCACAAAACACGTTCATGGCGATGAATAAAAACGTACCATGAACGCGGGCGGAGAGGAATGTGGTCCATGAGGATAGAGGTGGCACCACACTCCAAACTTATCGTAGCATAGCCAACACTATACCCTTGACCACACCCATGGAAATCATTTTGAGACTCATGACAACGCGGACAAAATTACACATGATAAACCAACATCGCAGCCAACCCATCACGTGATGCGCCGCCCACACACAGCCACCCGGCGGAAGCCGAAAACCGGGCTCATGCGCATCGTAACTGACATGCATGCCCCTATACTTGTAATAACTTAGACAACTCGTACTCAGTCTCGAGAGGGAGTGCCGAAGGACGCCAATCAATATAGAAAATGACGCGCGGGAAAAGTGCGATGCGAAACATGCTTTGCTTGAGAGAAACACACACACACACACACACACACATACACACACACACACACACACACACACACACACGCACGCACACACACACACACACACACACACACACACACACACACACACACACACACATCAACCCTAAAAAAAAACCCATTTTTTCGTTGATTTACACACTGATGCATACAGTGGCGAATTATGGACTGTGTGGTGCATTTGGCATGTGAAGAATGTAGTGCTTCCATTTGCCGTGCCCTGTTGTCCGTGGCCCTCTTGTCACTCTTTCCCTTATTGCTCCCCCCCTCTTTTCCATGTCCCCGTGCGTCATTATGCTGGTGCTTCCTGTAATACACACGAATGCATTTGGAAATGTGAGCGCTGATGACGAGAGCAAAAGCAAGAATTCGTAACAAGTACTGGCACCGGTGTCGACTCAGCCACTGCTGGAGTAGTGATGAGTATAAACTTGCGGTGAAGCAAATACTTTCAAGGAAAGGCAGTGGAGACCACCGCCTAGCAAGAAGACGAATAAAGGAGGAAAAAACCGAAGCCCGAGGAACAGGAAGGCATGCCACAGCATCAGCACTGCCCTGGCTGGCTGTTATAGATTCAGACAAGAACGAACCAGATAAGCTGTCTTCGACTGTAGGCTCGAGAGAATCGCGGGGATAATACGCATTGATTCGCGCTGCCGGTTCAGACACGCTGGTTCGTCAAGAAGTCGCGCCGTTTCATCCTCCCTTCGCCACTCAGCCGACCATCCCGGTAGACACGCGACTCGAGCCCGCGTATATGGGGCTGCTGGCGCCAGAAGAGGTCTTCCCACTGGTGGTGCCAACAGAGCCCGACCTCTCGGGCTACGCGGGACCCGTGACACTACCGGGGCGGGACTCAGCAGACCCCCCATATTTGTGGCTTAGCCTGCGCTCTATCCCGGTGAGGTCGCCGACGATGCGTGGCTCAGTGCTGCAGTGTAATAAGGCGCTGTCGGTACTGCTGGCCGGGCAAGACGGCGTCGTGCTGGTATGGGCCACGTCGCCCACCTCCGTTCTTCACTGCCCTAACTAAAGCCTCTGCGCCCATCCCCTCCGATCGCGCTCCTGCGCATCCGTTAATACCACCGTACGCATCCCTTTTCATTGTCCGCGACGCAGTTTCGCGTCGTCGTCCCGCTCGCGCTTCTCATCTTTCCGGCCTGCACGTTAGGGCGCCGGCCGCCGCGGCTGTGTGCCTGCAGAGCAGGGCAGGGCAGGGAAGGGCAGGGGAGGGGAGGGTGGGGAGGGCCGAGGAGGCCGCTGCATCGTCTTGGGGCATGATGATTAAGGCGGAAAGGCTTCGATATGCCATCGATGACCACGGGTAGAATATCTATATTGCATTATTGCAGGGGGCATGTGTCGTATTGTTGTGCAGAAGGGGTCGTCAGATTAGCACAAAGCTTTCCACAACCGTTTCCTTAACTCATTTAGCTCCTATTCATTGCATATGTCGGCCTTATGTCTATGAACATGCCATTGCAAACCAAATGCAGAGGTTCGTGAATTACGATGAAAAATCAGGCAACACGGTGACTGACGACATCTCTTTCTGGCTCACTTCCCCTCCCGTCACTGTTGAAGCGCCGGCTGAACAGCTCCCCAAGCGTGGCAGCTTTCTTCCAGGAGCTTCAGGCCATCCTGCAACGTCAGGTCTCAACACCTATCTGAACTCTTGTTGCCGCCCTGAGTCACTCACTCACTCACTCACTCAGTTGTGGCGGTGAGGTCGTGGTGCATGTAGCGCTCTGACACCCACGCTTCTGTTGCTCTTTAGCTGGGCTCCTGCGCAATCGGCACCGTCCCCCCGGACCCCGCCTTCTACCGCACTGTGCTGGACCAAGTTAAGGAGCTAGGCTGGGGTGTGGTGAAGCACGTCTCGCCCGAATTCCAAACCATCATCTTCAAAGTGACCGATGCCGGGTTGGTTGCCCCCCCCCCCCCCCCCCCCCCCCCCCCCCCACACACACACACAGACATACACTCACTCACACACACACACACACACACACACACACACACACACACACACACACACACACACTCACACTCACACACACACACACACACTCACACACACACACACACACACACGCACACACTCACTGACCACCACCATTAGGTACTATTCCTTAATTTTCAACGCTGTTGCTCATCTTACTCCGCGATGCGTGAAGGGGAAGTGCTATTGCGCTCACAGGTCCCACATGCTTGCACCACTGCACCACGTCCAGAGGTGCATGCATTCACATCCTTTACCCTGGTTATTTGTGGAGACTATACTGTTTGGGCGGGACGGCTCAAGAATTGAGTGCACGTGTTTAGGGTTTGTGGTAAACGGCTTTGATGGGTTGGTGTGCTGGACCAGGATGGGCACACTCTCCTTAACTCTTTACATACCAGAAAGGCCGAGCACTCAATATGTATGTTTCACTGGTGAAAGTTTGGCTGTCAAGTTTTTCATCCGAATCGGAGTCAGTGTCTGAAGCTTGAATGTCACGTCAGGGAGCGCGTGCACCTTGTGAGCTGCAAGCTGAGCCCTGACTACCCACAGGTAGGCAGGAGCACGCAGCACATACCCAACCGCAGTCCTCAAGCCGCCCCCGCCACCCGTTGGTTTTGCCTCGCCATCATGTGCCTTACTTTTGTGTCTCGGAGGTGTTGTTTCACTATCGCCGGGGCTTTCGGTAACTGGGTTCCTTGCTCTTGTCATTCGTGAATCGAGCGAGCGTAAGAGAGGGCTCGAAGGGGAAAAGCTTGCGGCCACGAAAATCTACTCATGTTGGTTTATTACTGTTGGCTCAGAGGGGTGTTCCTTTACTATCCATTGTCACATTTTCATTCAATTAGGAGGATATACGTAAAAGTGCCTCGCTGTGTACGGTGCTTCGCATATGACTGAGTGCCTGTCGAAATCATCATCCAACGCCGCCGACGTTGTCCTACCTTGCCAGTGCGGAAAATAGTGACCCCACCTATGTGTGTGTGTGTGTGGGGGGGGGGGCATAAGCAGAAGCCGCCAGTGACGGAGGCTGACCTGCCCCGCCAGCTTGATCTCGCTTGGGAGAGAGGTTCTGGCGGGATGGAGAGTGATTGGGATATGGGGGCGGGGGTGGGGCACCGCAGCCTGGCGGGGGTGTACGCCCAATACGCGGCCGCCATTGAGGGCTGGCAGGAGCTTTGGGACCGCCTCGAGGTGCGCATGCCCGGTCACCTTTTGCTCCCTGTTGATGTTATGGAGATATGGACCCGCCATGGTTTGGCGACTGTCTATGGCTAGTCGAAAAGAGAGATGTCATGCTATACAGTAATATGTGAAAGCATAGGGTGTTACCATACATACCCTGGAATGGCCACTTGGGTTTGCCAAGCTTTTCGTGCCCCACAATGACGATTTGGAAACGCTCATCTACGTTGCTACGCAGGCGAAGCCTGCTGAGCTGGGGTAGTTCAGACCATTCACATGCTTACGTTTAGCTTATGTCATAAACAAGGATATGAATCAATATGTGTGTGCGTGTGTGTGTTTATTTTCGCAAGTGCTGAAAGCTTTATTGATTCTTGTCAGTGCGCATTATCACTAGGCGCAGTGCTTGCTGCGTCGTTTCCCCGGCATCGCCAGCTCCTTCCTCTTTTGCCCGTCACCTGCTCTATGTCTCTATTGCCTAGCCATCAGCAGGTGACAGGGTAATGTACCCAGTGTATACTGAGCTGCTATGCTGGCCACTGGGCCACATTCTGGGACTTCCCGTCCTAAGAGCGGGAGTAGAGGTAACTTGATTGTCTGGGCTACTGGAATTTCCACGGGCACTTTCATCCTACTACATGAATTTGCTAAAATGTGTGTGTGTGTGTGTGTGTGTGTGTGTGTGTGTGTGTGTGTGTGTGTATGTGTGTGTGTGTGTGTGTGTGTGTGTGTGTGTGTGTGTGTGTGTGTGTGTGTGTGTGTGTGTGTGTGTGTGTGTGTGTGTATGTGTCTGTCTGTCGGTCAGTGTATCTCGTATCATCAGCTGGATTGGAGTCGGTACGACAAATGCAATCTTAAAAAAACACATAGATGGTGTATAGCGCACTTATTGGGATAGGGATTGAGATATATGTCTTTAACCACTGCGCATCGTGATGATGGGTTCAGGAGCATTATTTAAATGCTTACAAAAATACGAAGTGAGCGAGACAGGGTGTGTGGGTTTTTACAGAAGAGACAACGTGTGTGTGTGTGTGTGTGTGTGTGTGTGTGAAAGGAGAGAGAGAGAGAGAGAGAGAGAGAGAGAGAGAGAGAGAGAGAGAGGGACTGAGAGAAAGGGAGAGAGAGAGAGAGAGAGAGAGAGAGAGAGAGAGAGAGAGAGAAAGAGAGAGAATTTGTGTGAGAGAGATGGAGTGTGTGTGTGTGTGTGTGTGTGTGTGTGTGTGTGTGTGTGTGTGTGTGTGTGTGAAATCAATAGAAAGGGTTATTGTAATAAGGCACAACCATTGGCTACTCGTTATGATAAAATTTTCTATGAAAACCGCTTTGCAAAGTCGACTTATACGCCATTCACGCGTTCGCGTAAGAAACATATGTAATATCGTTCTTTGCTCTGACTACGCCTGTGTTGCATTTACTTCTCCTCGTGCGGATGAATGGTCTCGGCTTGCGCCCGGCGCTGTCAGGACCTGGATCGGCATTGTCGGGTGTTGGAGCCGGAGGCGCCGCGTTACTGCGACCTCTACCGCCGCGTCGCTCTCGGCGGCTTTTGCTCTTTGGCCATTACGCTGGACCCCGATCGGCCCCAGGCGCCGCCCGACCTCCGATTTCTTGGCTCGGAGGCCACCGTGGCACCTCTCCGCCAGCGCTGGACTGACTGCGGCGCAGGTGAGAACCCAAAACGAGGCAAAAGACTGCCCAAAGTAAATGATAGAAACGACGGGGTGGCAATGAGTAACCTCGCGCTCCCGTCGGTCAGCCGTCAGCGACGTTATAGTTGCGAAGAGGCGGCGGGTCTGGTAGGGAGGCTTGGGATTCCTGGTTTGTATAAATCGTTCAGCTAGGTTACTGTTGCATCGTCGGGTTTGAGTTTATTCCTTCATTCGTTGACGGAGTGACTGTTTTATTTCTTGCCATTGCCTGATTCTTGTTTCCCACTGTTGACTTCCACCTGTCACACTGTGTGTGTGTGTGTGTGTGTGTGTGTGTGTGTGTGTGTGTGTGTGTGTGTGTGTATGTATGTATGTGTGTGTATGTGTGTGTGTGTGTGTGTGTCTGCGAGCTTGTGCGTTGACGCTTTCAGAGTTGTGAGTGTTTTGGTTCGTGTCGTGACAGTTTTTCGTCACGAAAAAAAAATAACCGGAAAGGACCGGAAAGCGGTTGTCAAGCTGCGTGTTTGCATTTTGTAGTTCTCACACAATACTGTCGAATGATATTACTTGCTGTATTCAAAATCAGTGGAAAGCACACTACCCTTGTATTTTTTGAGTGCTACTCAATATGTTCTCCGTTGTAGACGATTCAGAATTTAGTTGCTCAGTGTTAATGGGCTATTGGTTCACTGTGATAAGTGGCTCTTGCGAAACTTTAACCACACCAGCTTCCCATGAGAAATGCATGTTAAATGTGACGTATATACCGTACCAAGATACATACATTCTCAACAAACATGCACCGTAATTATTAGTTTTCATGGAAACAGAAATAGACATGAAGATTCAGGAGTATGAATATGATACGTGATGCAGGGGACACAAACGAACACGCATGCGCGCGTCCGCACGCAGAGGGGAGGGTTGAGCGAGTTCAGATTAATATTACGGATATAGTTCATTCGCTATTCTATCCTACTACATTAATTTGCTAAAATGTGTGTGTGTGTGTGTGTGTGTGTGTGTGTGTGTGTGAGGGTTGAGTGTTTTTTGTAGAAAGAGAAGTCGGCGCCGTCCTCCGCGGCGCGGGCGAGGAGGGCGCCGTGCTTGGTTGTTTGCGAGAGGTGTGTGTGTGTGTGTGTGTGTGTGTGTGTGTGTGTGTGTGTGTGTGTGTGTGTGTGTGTGTGGTGTTGTAGGTGTGTGCGTCAGCTTTGAGGTTGGTGTATCTGTAGGGTATGGGTTCCCCTAGGGTTTGTGGAGTGAGGGTGTATGGCCAGGTCCATTGGCCTATCGTGACCTCTGAACCTCTGGTGTATGTTGTGTCGGGCGGGTGTCCATCCGCGACTTGGTTGGCGAGGGTGTCTGCGAGGTCGTTACCGAGGGAGTGGTTGTGTGCTTTAATTTTGCCGAGGTGTGTGGGAATGCCTGCGTCGCAGCGGGTTTGGAGGGTGTGTGTGATGGATAGTAGGAGGGTGTCGCGGCGGATGTTGTGTTTGTAAGCGGAAGGGTAGTTTAAGTATCCTTGTATGAGGCGGAGGGAGCACGCACTGTCTGTAAGGAGGTGGGTGCGGCCAAGTTGGAGGCCTATATCTATGCCAGCTAATTCAGCGCGATTTATTGTCTGCGAGGGAGGGGTAGAGGTAACCAGGACTTTGATATTGGTGTCCGAGGCGGGGTTGGTGGCCGCTGCTCCAAGGGGGAAGGAGCCGCCTTTTTTCGAGCCGTCTGTGTAGACAAAGTCCTGCTAGTTCCAAGCAAGAGAACCTCTAGTGGGGGGTATGTTAGTTGCAGTCGTTCCGGGAGGGGATATGTGATAAAGTGAGTTGGGTTTGGGGGGAGGTGCTATATGCCTGCTGAGTGGAGTGAGTAGGTGACGAAGAGGTGGGGAGGAGGGGTGGTGATGGCGGGGTTGGGGAGGTGAGTATCGTAGATAGATTCGAGAGTGTTGTGAAGTGCGGTCATGGCTGTGGGTGACGGGAGGGTGGAGAGTGCGAGGGGGTTGGCGACGAGGTATATGTCGACCATCCATCGTGTGCCGAATGGGGTAGGAGTGGGGCTGCCAGTGTGTTGGTCGGGGGGTAGGAAGGTGTTTGCGTCATTGGGGAGGGTGTAAAGGTGGTGGGTGTATGGGGAGTTGATGTATTGAAATTTGAAATCGTTTACAACAATACCAGTAAGAACCGGCTGCTGTCTCTGGGCCCCCCCTTTTGCTATGCTCAACTTGTTGTTGGACTTCTAAGCGTGAGGCAGACCGTGAACCACTAATCCCAACCTCTCCAATGGCAGTTACGATATCGTCTAAAACATACCCGTATCCATGTATTTTTTTTCTTCTGATCTATGCGTTTTTTTAAGGATACAGTATGAAATAAAAAATGTCGCTATTCTCCACGATACGCGGCCTGCTCCAACCGCGGCGGGGTTGCCGATCAGCAAGGCTAGTCAGCATGAGCTGGTCGAGTCGAACATGCCTGACCTCGGCTTATGTGCGACTCCGGTCGTGCCGGATGTAGGGGGAAAGGCAGGTGAAAAACCCCCCTCGCTCAGGTCGTCGTCGGACTCGTCTCGATCGGTGCTCAACCCCGTCCGAGATATCGGAGATAGTAGTCGCTTTGCTCGGCGCGACTCTCCACCTAGTCTAGCCTTCTCCCCCCCCGCGGGGGCTGGGTGGAGAAAATAGCCAAGCTGCAGACGGTGTCCGGCTGGCTCTCCTGCATCCGAGCCAGATGTCTCCTGTCCCCTGTCCGTTTACCGTCTGTTTCCACCACCCATTTGATCGCGTTGTGCTGGCCGCACTTGTCTCCCCCGGTGATTTACGTTGTTAAGGGGCCGCCTATACGAGCATTGTGCCGTTGCGATAACCCGGGGCACACTGCGTGAGGCAGCCTGTCGATAACCGGGTACCGACTAGGAAAGGGGGAACGGATAATGCCCAGGGATCGGCTATCCTCAGAAGATGGTGGGTACGGGAATATTTAACCGAAAACCCCCCGTACCGAGTTTTTCCGGCGGCGGATGATCCTCCCGACCTCCGCCGCCAGACCGTGCCGCTCCTCCGGCTGCGACCCGCCTCCGTCATGCGTATCTTCGGGCCTCTCCCCCAAGGGGGACCAGAAGGTTTCGCAAGGCTCGCGGCTGCTAGCGAGCGCCGTGCCCTAGCGCTGCGTCCCAGCGGTCCGCCGCCAGCTCCAACATCCTCGTCCCACCGCTGATCCGTCCGTACCCTTCCTTGCCAAAACACATTCCGTAGTCCTCGTTCCCGTCAGGGCGGGAGAGTATCTGTGAGTATTTAGTCGCTGAAAGAACAAATCGGACATGCCGAGCGGGAGATCCCTGTGTTGGTGTACGGATATTATGTTTTTTCAAAACCCTCCGTACCGGGCTTCCCGACAGCTGCTGATCCCGCGGATCGCAGCTGTCGGTACTTCGTTCAGCCCCCTACCGTGCCAGGCCTAGCACGGCTACAGGGTTACCAGCGCCCACCGCGTGGAGGTAGAGGTAGGTGCCGACGGGCCTGCGAACGCACCCCCCTCCGGGGCCGCCGCCGCTGCGCCGCCGGTGGGGCGCCGAGTTGATGTATTTGGAGTGGCGGTAGGGTGTGTGTTCCCATCGGGGGAGGATGAGGATGGTTGCGCTGGGTGTGTGAGGGGCTGTGAGGTGTACGCTGGTGATTGCGTGTTCCATGGCGTGGCGCATGCATTCGTGGTCGTATTCGGGGTTGGCGATGTTGGTGCCTTGCCAGGTGTGTGGGGCATTGCTGCCGCTAGATGATAAGACTATGTCTTTGGGGTATAGGGAGTGGTAGGTGTGGGAGTGGAGGGATTTGTTGAGGGGGTCGGAGTAGAGGTCTGTATGTATGTGGAATGTGTGGCGGAGAGCTGTGAGTAGGTCGTCTCTAGTGGCCCATCTATTACGGGTGGTGGTGGCGGGTGTGGGTGAGTGGATTTCTGAGCGGGAGCCTAGGCGAGTGAGGAGGTGGTAGACCTCCTCTTCGAACGTGTGCTGCGATAGGTCGGGGCGGAAGAGTTGGTAGAGGTGGCGGACGCGGGGGCCGTTAAGGGTGGTGACCGCGCGGCCGTCGGGAGTGCAGAGCACGGTGGTGTCGTGTAGTGATGGGTGCGCGTGAATGGCGAATGTGGCGGTGGGGAGCATGTCGAGGTCGGGGTGGATGGGGTCGTGGTCGAAGGTGATTAGGGGGTGTGACCAGGGGGGGGGTCCGGGTTCTGGCAGTATGGGTGCGGTGGAGGGGACAAAGCCGGAGTTAAATGCGGTGAGTGCGGTGGGGCCGGAGGGGTCTCACTGATGGTGTCGTATATAGTTGTAGGCAGGGGGCCCACTTGACCTCGTGGAGGCGGGTGAGGTCGTGGTGTTGGCCGCGAGCACACCAATCGCACTGCCATGTGGCGGGTCCCTGAGCAGGGCGGCATTGGGAATGTACGGCAAAGTGCGGGCATGTGCAGCAGGTGGAGGTGGGTTTTGTGTGCAATGGGTCATGACAGATGGAGCAAGCGGCGGGGGAGGGGGTGGGGAGGCATACCGATGTGGGGGTGGAGGAGATGAGGCGGAAGCCGTCGTCGAGTTGTAACTGAATGTCCCATTCCGTGAGGTGTTCCGGGGCCCATTCGACCATGTACTGCGTTTGGCCGTATTCTGTGTCCTTGTGTTTGGAAATGATGCGCGTAACGTCGAAAGGGGGGTAGTGGTGGTCTGAGGGGGTGAGGTATTCTGTGTCTGAGGCGGGTGTGGTGGGTGCAGTGGGGGTGGAGTGTTTGGTGCGGGAGGTGTAGATGCCGGATGAGAGGGTGGGGGGTGAGCGAGGGAGGTGCGGGGAGAGGAGGGGAATCCATGAGGGGTGGATAGTGGTGGAGGGGGATGCTTGTTTGGGGGTGAGCTGTGTGATGGGGAGGCGGTTGTGGATGGTACTAGAGGGCTCGGTGAGGATTGCGGCGAGAAGGCGGGTGGGGACTGAGAGTGGGGTGGTGGACCCCGTGAGTGTGGAGATGGATTTGCAGGATTTGAGGATGAAGGAGGATGAGGTGGCTCTGAGGAGGACTTGTGGCCATGCGGTGATGTTATTTTCCCATAGGGGGTTGAGGCGGGGGAGGAGGGAGGCGTGTGTTTTGCGGGGAGAGGAGTCGCAGTAGGCTTGCTTATATGTGTGAGGGTCGGTGATGTGTGTGGCTTTGTCTCGGAGTGAGGCGATGAGGGTGTTGTCTTGGATGGTGAAGTGGGCGCGGAGAGTGGTGGCGATAGGGTTGGTGAGGGAGAGTGGAGAGATGTTGTGGAATAGTGTGCCCGCATCGCGCTGGGCTCTGACTAAGCATTTGAGTGTGGGTGGGGTGTAACGGGTTGACATGATGAATTCCGAGGGCCAGTGGGAGTACGTGGTGGATATGGTGCGGATGTGTGCACGGGCCATGTGGCCTCGGTATCCTGAGTTGTTCATAATTTTATGGAGGTGGCAGACTGTGAGTTGTGCGGCGTGGGCTTTGAGGGAGGGGAGGCCGTATCCGAGGTCGGAGGTAGGGCGGTGGAGGGCGGTGCGGGGAAGGTTACGTACCGAGGAGACAGCGGAGCGGAGTGCGCGGCAGATTTGGCTTTCGAGAGTGTCGAGTTGGGAGTCGGTGAAGAGGCCGAGCTGGAGGGTGAAGTGTTTGCCGATGAGGAGTCCGCGGATTACCCGGATTCTGCGGGATTGTGTTAGTGGGGAGGTGGAAAGGGCGGTGATGAGGGATGCTGTGGTACGTTTTAGTTCGTGCCAGTGTTTGGTGAAGGTGAGGGAAGTGTTAAGCTCTACCCCGAGGACATGGTATGTGTCTGAGGGGCCAATGGAGGGGATGGGGGCCGGGGTGGAGTTGATGGTGATGAACTGAGTTTGTAGGCGGGATGCGAGGAGGGTAGTGTTGGCCAGGGTGAGGGCGTTGCCTGTGCGCCAGAGGGCGCCGGTGATGCAGCATTTGCGGATGTTGACAGTCATGCCCGTGTAGGCGCTGAAGAGGGAGAGTTTCTTGAGCTGGATGACCATGTTGGGGGTCGAGCCCGTGGCGAGGCTCAGGTCGTCAGCGAAGCCGTGTCTTGGGTATGTGGCTGTGGGTTCTGTGGGGTCGACGTTAGTGGCGAGGGGGCTTGGGCGATAGCCCCGGCTTCCCACCGTGAGCCATCAAAGGAAGGGTTCAAGGAAGAGGGTGAATAGAAATGAGGAGAGGGTGTCTCCCTGTATGGTTCCGCGATTTATGTCGATGGAAGGGGTGGGGCCATGTGGTGTAATATGATCTGTGGTGGAGACCTCGTAGAGGTGTTCGCATGTGTCGACAAAGGTAAGGGGCATACCAAGTTGACGCATGTGTTTGAACATGATGCTGTGGTCCGCGGCGTTGAAGGCGCCTTTGAAGTCCGCGTACATGACGTAGATATCGTTTTTGTGGAGTTTCGCGTTCTCCATCGTCATAATGAGGGAGGAGAGGGCGTCGTGAATGCTCCGGTGTTGTCGGAATCCGTCTTGTTGGTTACTGAGGATGCCGTGGGTTTCGGCGTATTTGGAGCCTGCATCTTTGATTAGTGCGGTCCATAGCTTAAGGAGGTAATTCATGAGGGCGACAGGGCGGTAGTTGTCTAGGAGGGAGGGGTCACCTTTTTTGTGTAGCAAGTAGGTTGTGTTGTGGCACCAATCAGGAGGGGTGTAGGACTTGTGGGCGAGGAGGGAGAGGAGAGAGAAGAGGGCGGAGCGGGTCGCCGGTGGCAAGAATTTGAGTATTTCATTGGGGATACCGTCGGGGCCGGGGGCTTTGCCGGTGCCTAGGGAGTTAAGGGTTTTATCGAACGTGTCGCGGGTAATCATGTCGGCGAGGGTGAGAGAGGGGTCTCCGCGGGGTTCGATGGTAAAGTTGTCGGGGTTGTCCGGGAGTTCCCACGGGGGGATGGGCAGTTCGTGTGGGGTGGCGCGGCCGAGTTCGGTGGCGAAGTGAGAATGTACCGCTTGTATGACGGCGGAGGGAGAGGCTGCGGCAGTTTTGTCGGGTTTGGTAATGCGGTGGAGGGTCGAAGTGGCGCTGGCGGGGGGGAGGAGGCCGCTTTTAATTTTCAAGCGGCGGTGGGAGGATTTAGGGCAGGTGTCGTAGCCCGTATTGGCTCGAGTTTTTAATTTTTTCAGCTTATCTGTGGTGGTGGCGCGTAGGAGTTGGCGTATGCGTGCTTGGCAATGTTGTTTATTGATGGCGTCAGGGGTGAGATATTCGGTTGTGTTTAAGAGGGCTTGGGCGAAGGGGAGGGGGCCGCTGTGCGTACTGCATTTGCGGAGTTTGAGTATGTGAGTGCGTGTTTTTTAGTAAGCCAAGTAGGGTCGCGGGACGCCTAGGGTGGGCGGGGTTTTTTGGCGGGAAGGAGAGGCCATACTGTGGCGGCGTGGTCCATGTGTTGGGAGAGGAGTGTAGTGAATTGTGAGGCGAGGGTGTCGAGGGTATCGGGGGAGGCTGAGGTATGTGGGGTGTTGAGTATTTCTGCGTGGAGGGCTGCCGTTTGGTTGATCATGTCGGGGGTGCCGGATTGGTATGCTTGTATGTGGTCGGGTGTGAGGGGAAGTCGAAAGTTGAGTTTGCGCGTCGTGTTGTGTGTGTGGGGGTGGGTATGGGGAGGGGGGGATGTGCCATAAGAGAGAAAGGGGCGGGAATTACGAGGTGGAATTCGGAGTGGTCAGTAAAGTGGGAGGGGGAGGGGAATATCGAGCATGAGGACGGTGGGAGGGTGAGAGATGTAGGGGGCGTGGTGAGCCAGTGGTCAAGGCAGCCTCCGCTGCGGGGGAAGGTAGGGATGGGGTTGTGGAGGGGTAGGAGGTGGGATTCTAGTAGGGAGGTGAAGGCACTGTGACTTGTACCTGTGGTGGTGGTCGATTGGAAGTCTCCTTCCCAGAGAGCGCGGTGGTGCGGGTGGGCATCTGCTAGGCGGAGGCCCCATGTTGCAACTTCAGCATATAGGCGGCTCAGTTGGGGGGTGTGGAGCTGGGGCATGTAAGCCACCACTACCCCCCTTGCGACGTTACGCGCATCATTTCCAAACACAAGGACACAGAATACGGCCAAACGTAGTACATGGTCGAATGGGCCCCGGAACACCTCACGGAATTAGACATTCAGTTACAACTCGACGACGGCTTCCGCCTCATCTCCTCCACCCCCACATCGGTATGCCTCCCCACCCCCTCCCCCCCCGCCTGCTCCATATGTCATGACCCATTGCACACAAAACCCACCTCCACATGCTGCACATGCCCGCACTTTGCCGTACATTCCCAATGCCGCCCTGATCAGGGACCCGCCACATGGCAGTGCGATTGGTGTGCTCGCGGCCAACACCACAACCTCACCCGCCTCCACGAGGTCAAGTGGGCCCCCTGCCTACAACTATACGACACCATCAGTGAGACCCCCTCCGGCCCCACCGCACTCACCGCATTTAACTCCGGCTTTGTCCCCTCCACCGCACCCATACTGCCAAAACCCGGACCCCTCCCTGGTCACACCCCCTAATCACCTTCAACCACGACCCCATCCACCCCGACCTCGACATGCTCCCCACCGCCACATTCGCCATTCACGCGCACCCATCACTACACGACACCACCGTGCTCTGCACTCCCGACGGCCGCGCGGTCACCACCCTTAACGGCCCCCGCGTCCGCCACCTCTACCAACTCTTCCGCCCCGACCTATCGCAGCACACGTTCGAAGAGGAGGTCTACCACCTCCTCACTCGCCTAGGCTCCCGCTCAGAAATCCACTCACCCACACCCGCCACCACCACCCGTAGTAGATGGGCCACTAGAGAAGACCTACGCACAGCTCTCCGCCACACATTCCACATACAGACAGACCTCTACTCCGACCCCCTCAACAAATCCCTCCACTCCCACACCTACCACTCCCTATACCCCGAAGACATAGTCTTATCATCTAGCGGCAGCAATGCCCCACACAAATGGCAAGGCACCAACATCGCCAACCCCGAATACGACCACGAATGCATGCGCCACGCCATGGAACACGCAATCACCAGCGCACACCTCACAGCCCCTCACACACCCAGCGCAACCATCCTCATCTTCCCCCGATGGGAACACACACCCTACCGCCACTCCAAATACACCAACTCCCCATACACCCACCACCTTTACACCCTCCCCAATGACGCAAACACCTTCCTACCTCCCGACCAACACACTTGCAACCCCACCCCTACCCCATTCGGCACACGATGGATGGTCGACATATACCTCGTCGCCAACCCCCTCGCACTCTCCACCCTCCCGTCACCCACAGCCATAACTTCACTTCACAACACTCTCGAATCTATCTACGACACTCACCTCCCCAACTCCGCCATCACCACTGCTCCTCACCTCTTCGACACCTACTCACCCCACTCGGCAGTCATATACCACCTCCCCTCAAACCCAACTCACCCTATCACATATCCCCTCCCGGAACGCATGCAACTAACATACCCCCCACTAGAGGTACTCTTGCTTGGAACTGGCAGGACTTTGTCTACACAGACGGCTCGAAGAAAGGAGGCTCGTCCCCTCTCGGAGCAGCGGCCACCCACCCCGCCTCGGACACCAGAATCAAGATGATGGTGACCTCTACCCCTCCCTCGCACACAATAAATTGAGCTGAACTAGCTGGCATAGATATAGGCCTCCAACTTGGCCGCACCCACCTCCTTACCGAGAGTGCGTGCTCCCTCCGCCTCATACATGGATACTTGAACTGCCCTTCCGCTTACAGACACAACATCCACCGTGACACAATAAATCGCGCTGAATTAGCTGGCATAGATATAGGCCTCCAACTTGGCCGCACCCACCTCCTTACCGAGAGTGCGTGCTCCCTCCGCCTCATACAGGGATACTTGAACTGCCCTTCCGCTTACAGACACAACATCCACCGTGACACAATAAATCGCGCTGAATTAGCTGGCATAGATATAGGCCTCCAACTTGGCCGCACCCACCTCCTTACCGACAGTGCGTGCTCCCTCCGCCTCATACAAGGATAATACTTGACATAATATTTATGCCCTTCCGCTTACAGACACAACATCCACCGCGACACCCTCCTATCCATTACACACACCCTCAAAACCCGCTGCGACGCAGGCATCCGCACACACCTCGGCAAAATTAAAGCCCACAACCACTCCCTAGGTAACGACCTCGCAGACACACTAGCCAACCAAGTTGCAGATGGACACCCACCCGACACAACATACACCATAGGTTCAGAGGTCACGATAGGACACTGGACCTAGCCATACACCCTCATTCCACAAACCGTAGGGGAACCCATACCCTAAAAGTACACCAACCTCAAAGCTGACGCACACACCTACAACACCACACACACACACACACACCCCTCTCGCAAACAACCAAACACGGAGCCCTCCTCGCCCGCGCCGCGGAGGACGGCGCTGACTTCTCTTTCCACAAAAAGCACTCAACCCTCACAAATATCCAGTTCGCCCACAAACAATAATTCATCTGGGGAGTTCGCAACACCCGCCTTCTTACTCATAACCCCACCCTACGCTGCCCCCTTTGTGGCCAATTCACTAGCAACGGCCACATGGCCGGTGACTGCCCCTCCATGCATGGCCTCATACATGACCGACACAACAGCGCGCTGCAACTCCTACTCTCCCTACTAGAACGCCACAACGGAGGACGCTGGGAAACCATCACTGCCGACTTCGGTAACAAACCCATAAAATATTTGCTTCCCCCACTTTTGCCCACACTCCACTTGACTGTCACCCACCTCACCCCACCCACATGCCCACCCGCCTTGTTGCTGCTGACGAAGGTCTCTCGCCCACTTCCCTAACCTCGTGTCCCGCCGTCCTCCCACCTGAGATTCTCCCCCCCCCTCCCGCGCTACGACCCCCCGCACACAAACCCGACTTCATCCGCCTCCTCGAACCTCGATTCGTCGGTCACACAAACGGTCGCCGCCGGCACGCATCCATAAAAAAGATTCAGATAGGGGAATGGAAGTACTCCACGGACAATGACCTCTCCCACACAGCTGATCTCATACGAGCCAAATACACTCACCTTGCAAACGCACTCCGCAGCTACTGGCCAAGCACAATAGTAGACATCCTTCCCATCGTCATGAGCCGCACATGTACACCGCACTCCTCCACCATCACGAGTCTCACCTCCCCACTCACCGCCCGCACAGACCCTCTTGACAAACTCATCTCCAAAGCACGCCTCGACACGTTTCGCATCCTTGCACAACTCCACACGCATATTGTCCAATGGCTACATCATCTCCTACTCATATACCGCATCAAATCCCGCACGACCTCCCGCCGCGCCTCCGCACATTGCCCCTTCGCACGCCCCTGAATGCACGCCGCCCTCGCCTCGTCTGGCACAACTTCCCGGGGAGGAATAAAACCCCCGAACACCCCTGGAGAGGTTGGATTTAGGAGGTTATCGGTCTAGCCGTGACTTGTAAGTTCCCTGTATGGCATAGTTGGGAGGGCCCAAAGACAGCGACCGGCGCATACGGCTTTTGGTGTAAACCGGCGCATACGGTACATGTTGTAAACAATTTCGATTTCAATTTCAATAGAGAAGTCGTCGGCCAGCCCAAGGTCCGTGGTTGACCGGGAGGCTGCGAGAACCATGGGTGTCTGGAGTCCACGACGAATGCGGAAAGGGTCCATAGCGGTGCCGAGGTTCTGTTTGACAGGGGGCAGTTGTGGGGCAGTGAGGAACGGGGTCAGCGGCAGGGCGTGGAACCGATACCAGTGGTATCTGAATATTTTCAGATGTCTCACCATTTTTGGAGGTTTCGATTCATGTCGAGAAGAAAGAGCAAGAGTTTGTAATCAATCCGAATCCTAAACCTAATGGATCATCCGTGCCCGAAACCTAGTCGTCAGCTTACTTGTTTGTATTGGATTCCCAAGATGTACGGATTTATCCAACCCGGGGTACAGCTGGCACATATTCTATCTTAGATGGTCCCCGTTATGGTAGAAGTGCAAATCGATTCACTTGAATACGGATAAGACCCGTAAAGTTCGGCTAAATCGGATAAGACGCGGATAAAACGCGTAAAGTATAGCGTGTGCCACGCGCCCACGCGCTTTCCAACCGTACGTCCGCGTGATTGTACTCCACGGTGATGGCGCCACGATTGCTTATTTGAAGTGCCACGCACTTAAGCACCGCACGATTGGTACAAAGGTATGACGCGATCTCTTTAGTATCTAAATTCTGTGGTAAAGCTGGACAATGACCAAACAAATATATCGCCATGGTGTATAAGAGATCTTTAATTTTTAGTACATAATGATGAAGAACATGCGATTTCGAAATCCAGGTCAGCCTTTTATCGAATTATTTTTAGATGCATGGGCTTGGTTGGAGTGCGTTGCAACTCACTAGTGCACCATTAAAGGGCGCGTGAAGGCTTCAGTCCGGCAGAAATACCGACACAGAGACACCTCCGTCACGATCGTGGGCTACACGATGATGCAACGTTTCTGTCGACACTACCCTGCCTGCAATTACATCAAGTCATCGTCGAGGTGATGGGAAAGGTTAGTGGCGTTACCTGAAACTCCACCCCTTTCAGTCAAGCTTATTGTCGTTTTATTGTCGCGTTGCAATCAAAGATCAGCAGCGCGCTCCTAGTGCCCGCCGCGCGGTCCTCGTTACCGTGGTTGCCCCGTCCATCGCATCTTATATATTTTCAATAGTGGTATTCGCGCTAACCCTTGCTACAGTAACCGCCTTTCGAGAGGGCTGGCTTACGCGCATAGGTACGCCTACATATACACACGCACACACGCAGAACCTCTGCTGCTATTTCGCAAACGCACGGCAATAAAAAGCTACACATTCCGAAGATTTACACTATGCTGATACCTGATCGGCACTTCTCTTCGCTTAGCCGGCCAAGCCGTACCTCATTTATATATATTCCATCATAGATATTCCATCATTTTCTTCCTGTAATGTAGTTTTGCTGTGTCGTCGCAGGATACTTCTTATGGAGTTGAGCACGAGCGCGTGTGTGCCAACGAATATATGACACCTCGTGTGTGTGTGTGTGTGTGTGTGTGCGTGTGTGTGTGTGTGTGTGTGTGTGTGTGTGTGTGTGTGTGTGTGTGTGTGTGTGTGTTGGGCTTATGTTCATGTGTGTCTACATTGTATGCGTCGAATAAGTTTAATTACACAGCCCGAGGGGCACAAGGTGGACGGGTGTGAGCGAAATTCAAGCTTGCGTGTACAACATACTAATGGTCGGTTATGTGGCTCTTAATGTGGCTGTATGTTGTATAGCTTGTTGGTGGTTGGCTATCTTTTTGTTTGTTTTTGTCGATACATGTAGCATGTGAGTCAGGCTCTTGTGTGCGCTTGCTATGCTTTGACGACTAGCCCGAGATGAGATACTGGATTGTGTGTGTGAATGTGTGCACCTCAAAATGTTTATTTAGACAATAATGTATGTGTGTCGTGTGTCGTTGTGTGTATATATCTAATAATAAAGTGTTATGAAATAGTTGGTCGTGTGAGTATGTGTTTGCAAGTCATATGTACATAGCTCATTTGTATGTCTATGGTACATGGAGCTAGACAAGGCGATGCCGCTAATTGAGGGCAGAAGCCAAAGTAAGTGTGTATGGGAGTGTGTGTGAAAGAGAGAGAGATTGTGTGTGGGTTTGGATGTGTAAAGGATGACAGATATTGAATTTTATCTAGTAATGTGGGACTGTGGACTTTTGTTTTCAGAACTAGACAAACTGTTTTCAGAACTAAAAAACGATCTCACAGACTGGACCGTTTTCCGACTGCGCGACCGTTTCCTGTAATGGGTAAGCTGGATGGGAGAACTAATCACACGTGTGCGAAGCTCATTGATTTGCTGTGGAGGACAGGGTCAGCAGGAGAATGAAGCGGGACTCCAAGAATGTTCAGCCTTAAATTGGTTTTTGGAAATTGAAGTGAACATAGATATTGTAATCATTCATTCACTATTTTTCTTCTTTTGGAAATAACCATCATGCATTCCGCATGTGTTTGTTTTTGAAAGCGGTGTTTGCAATCTACACTGGCCATGTAGATTTCAAACATCACTCTCATAAATAAACACAATCTAATATTGTTTCCACTACAGGTTAATAAGCTGATCAATCCCGGTGATGAAGCACGGTGCCCAAGGGTGGTGTGCCCCTTAAGCACACCCGTCAACACACTCAAATTTCGGGCACTGTGCGACGGAGGGTCTTCCAAAGTTGTATGGGATAGAAATTGTTTTTTTAATTCATATTTCTCCGATGTAAATGATCATCTTTCAGTACATAATGCAGCAGCAGCTCCTTGCATGTTCCGGCTCGGAAATCCGACTGAAGTTCGGGAATATCTCTGTATTCATTCACAAAAAAAATCGAAAGGTATTCGTCCGGACCGAGGTATGCATGCCCAAGTACTTGTTCGGACCGGTCGAAAAAATCTGGGTATTTACCCAGTCTCATCACCTAGTGGCTTTAGGTTTTATTCAATTCATGAAAAAAATTGTGGGGTTCAACTCAACTCATCCCCCGATTACTCAAATTCGTATCCATTCGGGATTAAAAAAAACAAATTCGACTTACCCGAAACCCCCAAAAAAAGGTCGGATCCCCGCCCTGGTCAGCGGGTGGCCCGCGAGTTGGTTTTTGGGTTCGCAAAGGTCCGTGTATCGCCCGTGGGTCGGGGGGTCCCTCAGGAGCGCATGCTTGTAGGTGGGGGGAGGGGTAGGGGTCGAGGACATTTTGAACAAGCGTGAATCCGAGTATGGGAAGGAGTCAAGGGGGTTAGTTGAGTGTTTTCGAGTTGGTTTTCGAGCGGATTGCGTGTGTTGGCGGCACACGACCAGGCCCGATGGGACATGGGTTTGTTGGATGTTGGCGGCGGACGGGTACGTCCGGACGGTCGGTGGGGCGCGGTGTGGCGCGCCGCTCCTTGGGAGGGGAGTTTTTTGTATGCGAGGGGTGCGATTGTTCATTCGTAGTACTATGGCTGGTACATGTTCGGATTTCGATGTGGGTGGCGCGATAGCTGTCGGGGAGATGAGATTCAAAACTCTGAAAGCTGCGCCTTGTTGTGTGCACCGTCTTGTGTCGCTTCGGATCCACTGACATGGGTGAGCTAGGCTCGGGTGGGGAGAGGTGGACGGTGCCTGTAGTTCTACTGGCCCTATGTCCACCAGTTTGTCGCTCGATGGGAGGCCAAGCCCAGAGCGAAGACGATCGGCGTTGCTCATTCGAGCTACCGACCCGTCCCATGTATGTGGTTCAGTAGTACTTTATTAGTATTGCGGATGGCTTCCTGTCTTAAGTGACGGTAGGATACGTTTGATTGCAACACACCACACACACACATGGCACGGCACTAACATCGCTAACATGTGTGTGTAAAGCGATCGGCGCCACGCTAGTCGTACCTACTCCCACTTAAGAAAGAGTAGAGCGTGTGTAAAGCGCTCTGCGCCACGCGAGTAATATATCGTCCAACCGGCACCACGCTTCGTCGCCTTCGAGCTAGTTGTCCGCGACCGTCCTACCATCTCCTACCGTCGTAAAAAGGAGAAGAGCGTGTGTAAAGCGCCCGGCGACACGCTCGCCCCACCCAGCTTTCAGTCTCACCTAGCCTTCAGCCTCCCGATGCTTTCGACCGGATCTGAACTGACCCGCTAATATTCGGCCCGTGCGTACTTTAATTACTAATGTTATTGTTTTGTCCCGAGGCAACGCCGCAACGCTCACCTAACTTAGCGAGGAGCTAACCTTTCCCACGAGGGGAAAGGGGAAAGTAAACACGAGCAGCGCATGTCTATGCTTTTGCGTGCCTACACGCTCCTACCGGCCTTGTTGGCTTTGTTTCTTCCTCGCCGGTCGCTCTCACGCGTCGGCTAATTCGTCCGTGGACAGTTTTCCCCGCTACATGTCAGTTTAGTACATTACGTATTATATTTGAAACCGCTTCATATCGGCAACTCGCTAGTAGCGGAACGTTCCTATGAGCGCATGTCACTACACCTACCCGGCCTGAGACACACGCCGCAAGCACTAAACCTTCGACCAAGATGGCACCTTCCTCGACGCAAGCTAGGACGACGTCAAGACCTCGGCTACCTTGAGGGGGGGTGTTAGCACTAGCATCCCGTTGTCTAGTGCTTTTGTACAATGTAGCTATTTGTCATCCTAGTACTTAGTGTTATGCTATTAGCGGTACTCTATTCCCTATTAGTGGCAGCCGGCCGGCCCTGCCGGTGCTTTCGCCGGCCGCCATCTCTCTCCTCACACTTCTCTAGGCACCACACCCATCCCCCTTGTGGGGCCGGCACGACCCTACGTGTAACCATCTACTTCCATCTCCAACAGCCACATGGCCGGTAAATGCCCCTCTATGTCCGGCCTTTGATAGGACCGACACAACATGGCGCTACAACTCCTCCTCTCCCTTCTAGAACGCCACAACGGAGGCCGTTGGGAAACCATCACGGCAGACTTCGGTAACATACCCATCAAATCATTCACATCACTAACCCTCATCCACACACCCCTTGGCTGTCACCCCCCTCACCCCACTCACATGCCCACCCGTCTAGTTGCGCACATCCATTTATTGTTCTATAGGCTCTCAACCGACTCCATCACCTCACGCCGTGCCATCTTGCCTGACGAGATACCCCCCTCGGTGTTCAGACCCCCGGCACACACACCCGACTTCAACCGGTTCCTCGAACCTATATTCGTCGGCCACACTAACGGACGCCGAAGGTACTCCTCGATCAAAAATATTCAAATCGGGGAATGGGAATATTGCATTGACCACAACATCTCACACTGCACACATGATTCGCGACAAATATGCCCCCTCACCAATGCCATTCGCCAACACTTGCCCGGCACTGAAGTCATCATTCTTCCCATCGTCATGAGTCGCACGGGCACACCCCACGCATCCACCATTGCCAACCTCACATCCCTTCTCACCCTCCGCACTGACCCACCTTACAAACTCATCTCGAAAACACGAATCGACACATCACGCATCCTAGCACAGCTACACTTGCAAACCGTCCAATGGCTGCACCATCTCCTTCTCATCTGTCTCGCATCAAGTCTCGCACGACCACACGACGCACCTTCCCTCCTCGCACCCACACCCGCCCCTGCTTGACATCCGCAACCAACACGCACGATACACTCCCGGGGGGGGGGGGGGAGTAAAAAACCCCACGTTCATGTGGAGAGGTTGGATTCAAGAGATTAACGGTCTAGCCGTGACTTACAAGTTTTCTGCATGGCATGGTTGGGAGGGCCCAGAGACGGTATCCGGTTTCACCCGGTGCATGTTGTAAACAATTTCTATTTTGATTTTCAATTGGGCCGGAGACTGCGGTAGGTCGTGGGCGACAGAAACGTTCATGCGCCAACTTGACGAAGACACGGTCCGCATATGAGCTCGCTTGTCCACTCTTTGTGAGGCGGAGGAAGCCCAATCGAATACGGGCGGCCTCCTCAATCGCTGTGTGGGTGCGATTACCCGCTCTGATAACGGCAACTGCCGCTGCATGCTATTGCGAAAGAGGTGGGCAGTTCGACAACGCATCCAAGCCCTCGCTAATTGCCGCGTCGGCGCAGTTGTCGACGAAGGCATAGCAGCCGATGTGGAGGTACTCGTCGTAGGCGGCTTGCGTCTATTTATCGCTGAGGGTACGGGCGGTGTCGTCTCTTAGGGTCCAAAGACGCGCGGGGGACATTCGAACCCGGCTGGGATGACTTCGCCGTAGTAGGTGAAATTGACGAACTCGGACGCGGTCGGTTTAGGTTTGTCGTCAAGCATGTCGATAAGGGGCTCATGGGCCGCCTTACCACCCTCCGTCGTTTGTGTCGCGTCGGAGGGAATGGACTGTTGTTGATTTGTAGCAACGCGTCCCGCTGTTGGTGGTTAAAACTATGCGCGCAAGGCAACGTCAGCCGCCAAAAGCTGCTTAGTGATCCATTGTTCCAAAACCGACAATTCCGTACGAATATGCTCGGTTGTGCGTTGCTTGATCGAAGTAGCGTGAGCGTTGGCCTATGGGCGGACGTAGAATGCTCATGCTGCATGATGCGGGGATGCGTAGCTGAACGAGGTGAAGTGTCGCGTGACGCTCGAGTGCGCATGAGACGATGGTAAAAATGACAATATGCTCGAATACTAGAGTCGAGATTGCGTTCGCTCGAAGCTTAGATTGGATGAGTGCGAAAGCATAGAGTGCCATGCTCTTAGCTAGTTCTGGCTTGTGAGGCGTGGGCTAGCGATGGAGTTGACCGTTGAGGAAGTCATCTGATCGTTGGTTGCGCCATGCTGCGCTAGTTCAAGGTGGTTGTCACGGAGGTACGACGGTAACTGTTACTAACGGTAACAATATCCGCGGGGGTCACTGTCCCGTACACATGGGAGTTGGATATGCAAACCTCTAGTAGATAGATGTAAAAAGATCTGACCATAAAATTGGTGTACCTGTAAGGATTACCTCTACGGTACCGACCAAGTCAATTATTTCAGCAGCGCAGCAAGAACTTTAAATTGAGTCCTGTTACATTCCGCTATGTATCTGCATAGTTATCGGGATCCCGAAATACATCCGGTCTAGCACATGTTATGATGTATTTCAATACGCGGAAGTCCTGTAGCGGCCGTGCTGATGGTCATCAAAGAGATTTGAACCCCGGTCAAGGCCTGCTATCATACAGTCACGCGACGGTATTGCGCCCTTACATTGTCCTACGACTATTTCACATCGCGATGGATGTCGCTTACCCCATGGGAAGCAACATATCTCTCCCCGCGTGGAGGGATTTGGAGGATGTGGTCTTGTTGGGTTGATACTTGATATCGGGTGTGGCTGACGGTAGCGACCCCACATCACCGCGCAGGGGCAGAAAATGTAGGTGTGCGACGAGCACAGATAATGGTTGAAAGCGAGCAGTTACGGAAGGTAGAACGCAGCGACAACGAGAGAAGCGGTGGGGTACTCGCGTAAGCTGTGCCCAACAACTCGGCGCGCCTGTCGAGATCTGCAGGTCCAGGCGGTCAGAGCGGCAATTTTTTAACATACAGTATTTAATGGCAGTATTTTATAAAAATCATTGTATACCCTTATTTTGCCATTTTAATTGGAATCCTGGCCCAGAGGGAGCGCTAATAGGTACCGTACATGATATCTTTGAACTTGACGTCGGCTGAAAAATAGGCGTACCCGTACCGGCCAAAACGATGATGTACCTTGAAATGATGTACGGGTCCCGAGTCTGATTCGCGTATCGGCCTTATATATTGTTTACAAAAAGAACAAGATGAGCACGGACAGGGAAAGTGGGAGGGGAAACAAGAGGGCAAGAGTGACACGAGGATCACGGAATCCAAAGCACAGCAAAAGGCTTTATATCGCTTTTCATCGGCTTTTATAAGGCGTTTTATCGGCTTTATATCGCTTTTCAATAGTGCTATTTGTTGGACTTGATACGCCTTCCTGTTGCTCGGGCTTGTTTCCTCGTCTTTTCTTCTGTTTACCTGATTCGCGAGATGAACGGGGACAAGGAAAATGGGGGGTGAACCGATAAAGAGAGCAATAGTGATAATAGAGTAATGGAATCCAAGGCACGGCAAAGGGAAGTACTACATTTCGACTTGATGATGTGTAAGGATTACAAAATCAATATATTTCAAAATAGCGAATTAATTCAGTACTACTGCTTTTTGTGCGTGTCTGCCTTTTTTGGTTCTCTGCTAAATACTAAGGAATTACCAGCACTGGCCGTAGCGATGTACTTGCGACTGACTTGCGCAAGCCCACTTCGCTCGGCGTTTCGTATCCCTCAGCGTGAACCATTTCCGCCGCGATTCGAAAGTTTTCCTCCGTATGACGTACCTCTTGCGGGCTTGCGGCTGCACTGCGTTGCCTCATTGCCATCCGCACATCCACCAACGGAAACTTTCGACACAGTATACCTACTGGTAGAGTAAGATTAGGCACCTGCGACTGGGGTCGAGGTAGTCACTAGCCGGTAGGCTGCATCACTGTTGAGGCGACGCTCGCTACGATAGAGGACGCGGCGTCGGGGCCAGCCACGTGCGAGTTGCTGGACTGCCTTTATAGAAAAAACCTGCAATTGGACACTGGGTGCGACAGGTTTCGAGGGGTTGCTCAGTAATTGCATCGTCCGTCGTGAACTAACTGAGACGGGGCTGCGGGTTGCGTTTAAAGCGATATTGTGCGGCCTGTTGACGATACATAAGCCGCGCGGCCTGACGCACGTACGAGCCTCGTGCAACATCGAGACTCAGCCGCGGTGGGGAAGGTGCAAGTTGCAATGGCGAGTTTTCTCGCGATACTTTGCATAGCGTATGCAGCGGGGTCTGTTGTTGCTGAGATACCCCCCAGACCGGATGACTCTATGGCGTTCGACGGATGCTGCTGGGACACTCGCCTTAACTATGATAATACAGAAGGTATTACCCGCTATGGGCTACCGCCACAGCAGCAGCAGATGTCAGTATCATCCTGCTTTGTATGGCGTTACTGGTTGCATTCTTGAGGACGAACGACTGTGCACGTTATTGACACACTACTTGACGGTACGCCGGTAACGAGGCCCGGCAGCTATTAACAAAAATCGCCTATCGTGCGTAGATTACATATCAGCAAAAAAATCAAGGCTACCCGATCTCCATTATTGCTTCACGCACAGATACGACTCTTGCTGCAGGTGCGCAATAGCAGAATCCCTTTGTCTGGTCTCATTAGCCTTGGCAATTATCAGGGTTTCAAAGAGTGCACTTCGTTGGCATTCCTGGCATAGCTACTGACATTATGCATCGCAACACAACGATGACAGCCCCTTCTTGGTGAGAGAATTTACCTTTCAGACGGGTGATGATGGCTGGGCGATCGTGGGGGACGCGCAGAACCCCAGATCGGCCTTATTGGAAACAGCTGTTGGTCCACAGGTTCCAGGATGGGTTGAATCGTACGCCAACCTCGCACTTCTCCCTGTTGTAGTTCCCGTTACCATGCCTGTGCCACGCCAAACCAAAGAAATGCAGTGACGTATACCCCCTTATCGTGCTATCAGGGATGCTGCCTCTAGTGACGGGTACATATGGGGCGCAGAACAAGAAAACTTCTGGTTCCAAACCTTGTCTGACCAAGGGGTTGATGCGTCTATCACCGCCGAGGAACGCAACTATTGGAGATTTCGCAGTCCTGTTACAGACTTTGCCGTTCACAGAGGTGATCTGTACGGCGGCTACCTCTCCTTCGATGTCATCACCTTCTCGGAGTTCGACTTCATGGAAACACGCTACCCGCTGGTAGAAATAGCGTTGGAATACCACGCGTAATCCCCTACTTCCACAGATAGACAGCTCCCTAACTGTTCCGCCCTGATGGCGATGGCGCAACTTGATCCCGTCGTCGTCATAGTTGAAAGCAGCAAACCCCACCTGCTTTCATTGCTGCCGTCGTGAGGAATGAGCAAGCGCCGCACATTTTGAACTAATTTGTTCACTTCTGACACGCGCAGATCTTTTGGGGATCGCTTAAACGCGTATGCGGACGCATCTATATCGCGTGCTGGACCCAACAACACGCAGTGGACGACTTTATATGTTTGGCTCCACGAAGATGTAGCCCTCCCCTCCTCATTGCCCCTGTCGCACCCGCGTCTAGACTCATGCATCCTATTCACATTGGCGGTCTCCAACCCGTGATTTTCACAAGACCTCATTTAGGTAATGCCTGCATAATGCAAAAATGGCAATGAACACGTTCCTGCGCTCCACATTCTGCATAGGGATTGTGGGCAGACCCTGCAGACAACAAACCGCCTCTCACAGAAGGAAGGGTGAGGGACACCTTGAAATTCATGACATATGTCGAGATCTCTGGTGACCTAATCACTTACGACGTCAGGGTGAGGTCCCTAGTACCACTAGCCACTGCATGATACTCATCCATACGCTCGCAATCGCTGCAGCTGCTACCTCTATGCGAGTTCAGTTTCCAATTATATGTGCGTTAAATCAAGCCGTGTATGGCTAGCGCTTTCGCGATTATCGGAAGACAGCAAACAAGCGTTTGGGAGGACGAAATCTAACTGCTGCTGTTGCGTCTACCTATGTACAGACAGATCCAGCCAGGCTGATCGAAATGGGGAGGGCAGGCTCCTTTGTTGAGCGATGCGCCATCAATAATGTCCGGTTCTGGCGGCCCCTCCCCCTGGCCGGGTTCTCCAGCGTGGCTACACTTAACGGCAACCCGCCCACCGCCGCAGCAGGCGTGCAAGGCAAACTGACCCTTGAGGATAACGCTGGCGTGGACATATCCTCCTGCCTAGAGGTATAGAGGGGGGAGCGTCTAACCTCACAACCGCATTTATCGAGATCAGCGTCAGTCTTAATGACCAACGCTTCGGCGAATCGATGGTTTCTCCGTCCGCCGGTGCATCCATTACTTTTTAAAGCTCAATATTAACATGCATGCAATTGTGGATACATTCTCCTTCTACTTGAAAGAAAGAAAAATACTGCACTTCAAATACAATCATTTGATATTTCGATAAGATACTAATAACACGCCATACAATTCGACACATTCTGTGCTATTTATACTTGATATGCGTTTCATTATTTCATATCAATTGAAATATGTCTGCCTTTCTGGCACGCCGCTTGTGATGTCCCAGGTCGACGTCGAAGGCCCCACCGCCACGGTGAGTATGAGTGTCACGTATGTTGCACGGACAGCGTCATACAGCCTGTATGCCCCTTGGGATGAGTCACTGCAGACAGGGGCTTCGTTCGTCAATGCCAGAATCAGATACGGCAGTGGCTACGAGGAGGTCCTCGGAAATAGTCCAATCAGGGTACGTAATCCTGCTCCAAGTTACATTCGTTGTGCCAAGTATCACGCTGCGTTGCAGACGACTCACGTGGTGTGCTGTTCAGCTATTGGGGGTCAATACGCGTCATTTATTGCCTGGCCTAGGTCTGGCCGGGACCGATCGACCGCGTCTCTGTCACTGGACTACCGGAGGGAGACATTGCTGCTGGGACGGTCGTCGATATCTTCATTCAAGCTTTTGACGGGTGGGCGGATTGAACACTATAGATCAATAAGCTTCTAACCTTACTCGCGCGAATTTTCAATATGGATGTCGCGTGTCAGGGTGTATGTGCGTCATATATTTATTTCGATATTCACCTTTTAGCGTTCTCCTCTCAGCGCTCTGTCGTCGTCACACTTTGTACCTATCCGTATAGCGATACTATCTATTGGCAGGTCGTGGCGGTGAGCTTTACCACCAAGCATCCATGAAAGATTTCAGGTCGTAGCGACACAACAAACTCAGTGGGGGGCTCCGCCGACAACAAACTATACACAAGTCGCGATATATCACGACGTCATCGTGACATTTCAGATGTACTTTATATTACTTATTAATATACAAAAAGCGGAAGATAAATAGCGTAATAATTAATTATAATTAATCATCGTGGATGTTGCGGGTGGAATTCGAGGTTTATCGCTGTCGCTAAATCAAAACGTCCAGTATGTTTGCTGTTTCACTATATGAACATGATATTGATAGAGAGCGGCACGGCGGTGCACAGGGATGCCCTTCATACTGAATAGTGACACACTGGCCTACGACCCCGCGCTATTTCTGTGGCAGGAACGACAACCCCGTGTTCTTGAACGCCGCCGGTGATGGATTTGTTGTCGAGGTGCGTCCCCAGCTATCGGCCAGTACTGAGTGACTTACTCCATGACCGACACCATATCGGTTCTCAGGGTAGCCTAGGGTTTGGTAAGAACTGGGAACCATCCATACGCAAGTGGAGCTCTAAACGCTCAGAGTCTCTCACAGCCTCTAACTGCGTTCATTGCAGGTCGAGGACGCCGACGGGACGTTGGTTTCCTTTGCTGTGAACTCTACTTGGTTGGGCGTTCCAGGGGAAGATTTCCATACCCCTGTTCAACTGCCACCAGCCACGCTCGCGGGAGCGCTCACCATAACTGTCAATCAAAACGAAGTTTTGATCGTCAGCGCGACCATAGCCGTACTTCCAGGTGCAGGATCACCTTCAAAAGCCGATACGTGTTGCTCGTTGGATTTGCCTCCTGCGTTAGCAGACAATTTACATTAATGCACGGACGTGTCGGGCCGCAGGGGAGGTGTCCCACCTGCTGGCGTCGACTGTCTCTGGCAGTGGGGTTGTTGGTGGTCTCGCTGGTGAGACACTGGAGGTTGACATCGCGGGGAAAGACGAATATGGAAATGTCATACCGTGAGTCGCTGCATTCTACCTGCCGCCGAAATATCATTGTCCTGACTTTACCCAATAAATCCATTTTACGTCGTTGTGTGTAGCCGCTACTTGTTGTCGTGTGGTTGGACAGGGAATCCCTAGCTCGGGACTGTAAACCCTAAGCCTTTGCTTGACTTCTCCGTTGGTATTCTCGCAGAGGGATCCCGAGCTTCGTGCTTTCAACGGACTTTACTGCGATTCTGTCAGAACCCCCAGCTGTAGGGACTGCACCGGGCTCCCTCAGCTTCTACTTTTCAATCACTACTGCAGGTGAGGCTTCGAAGCCGCTGGCCGATAGTTTCTGGTGTTTCTGGCGGAAGTTTTTATGCTTGCGGAATTCAACTCTTATTTCCCTTACCTGTACACAGTTTAAGGCCTGCTCTCGGGTGAACTTTGCCACCATCCGCGAAAGATGGGATGATTCAATTATGAAATTTGGAAAAGACATAATAATACCGCTAATATCGCTAAATAGCTTATGTAAACGCTAAATAAATATGTGTGAAGTACAAAATAGTGACGACGGATCCATATTTCGTCGCTCTGGTATCTGTTTCGTGTCTATCCAAAAATACAAATGAGTAAAGGAGGAAATAAAAACGAGAGAAACAATAAACCATGGTGAAGGTTTCTATTCCTCACTATTCCTAACTAGGTGACTATTCCTAACCATTCCGCTCGGGCTGTTCCGATTAAATGTGTTGATATCCCCCCCCTCAACTTTATTTGTATTGTTCTTCGAGTACTAAAACAATGCTTGGCCTAATGGCTAGTTTAAAAGTCACTCCCACAACTGTTTTTTATAAAGCAATGGGATTTATTTTATTTATTTTTAATATTTTGTTTTGAATCAAATAGTTGATAAAACCATAAAATTCAATATCTAGAATTGAAAGAAAGAACGTCTTGTTAATGTTAACTAACTGAAGATTCTTCTTTAGTTAGTTAACATTTTTTTTTTCTTTTTTTTGTGCATAGCTGTGTGCACAAGGGCGTAATATGGCATATGCAAGCATAAAACGGAGAGGGAGTGGGGCACAATTTGAAATCATAGACGTATCGCATGAAGCATGTGTGCTATAGTGCTTAGATGGTAATGGTCCACTGGCTGTTGAAAAATGTCACTCCCACAACTTCTCTTAATTGAAGCAATGCATGGTTGCGTACATAAGGGCGTATGATGCCACATGCAAATATAAAAGGAGAGAAAATGTGGCACAGTTTGGAACCATGACCATAATACATGCACCATCACCGAAACCCAACCGTACGGTGGCCCTAGTCACCCCTCCATGTAGATATCAACAGTGCTAGGATACTGTTGAGCTGCCAACGGTCATTGCCGCATGTTTTTTAATAAGTTTTGCCCTCCTGCGCAAGGCTGCCTCCCCATCGGCGAGAGTCTTCAACTTTTCGCAGTTAATCTGGGGTTTATGTTTTACGGTTACCCTAAATATTTTACCCAAACCCTCAATATGTGGTCATGTACTTCTTAAGTACGCATATGCAACTTTGAAATACAACTACAGAACCCCCCCCCCCCCCCCCCCCCCCCCCCCCCCCCCGCGCCAGAATTCTTTGAAACAACATATCTAATCGGAACGGCCTAATCTTTTCCGAACTCAATTTGATATTGATCTGCCGGGAAGGGTAAGGATTATTTATCTGCAAATGAAGGAATTTTTTTGGTGTTGTCTTCGTGATTCGCTGCTATATACGTGTCGTGGTGGGGGAAAGCCACCGAAGTACAGGTTGTTGTACAAATAGAAAGTGATACTTTGGGATAAAATGTTTTCAGTCCGGGAATTCCCTGGTCTTCAACTATCGTCGATTTTGTAATTTCGCTTTACTGCAGTTCTAAACATATGTAGCACGCGAATTGGCCGTCTTGAGCTCTCTCGACCGCTTGGCAACCTGCAATTTCCGGCCCTGCCTCAGCGTTTCAAAGCCCTGAAGAGACACGGCTTCAGTCTCTCTTTATGTCGATTATTAATCGAATCTTACGTGCTGATCCTAAACAACCCCTATGTAGTGGACACGATTGAAGGCGCCAATAACGGCCCGACCCCAGTAACAGTGCCTTCGTGTCGTGCTACTTTTCGTTCCACAGGCACGTACAACCTGCGCATTCCGCGCACCAATGACCCCAACGCGCTGCTGCGTAATACTTCGTGGCCAGTTATCATCTCACCTGCGGCTGTCGTATGGGAGCATACCGTTGTCACTGGCCTGCCCGAAGGCGGCTTTACGGTGCGCCCCGCGCCCACCTTGTCGTCCGGCCCGCAACCCTCCCGGCACTGAGTACTTTCACATTCTTTTTAATTCCTTCGCGGCGGCCGCTATATTCGATCGGCCCGATGATGATATATGATTTGTTTTCGCAGATGTTAGCTCATCCCCCGGTTTGTAGTATGCCCGTATGTAGAGGCATAGCTTAGAGTAGACTTGACTAGACTTAGACTAGACTTGTAGAAGCATAGCTTCGACTTGCACAGTTGCAAATTATCCGTACCTGCTGAAATACCCGCCATGCCTGTTCAACTCGCCGTCGACGACCAACTGGATCGCTGTTATCGCTGCCCTCCTTACCCAGGCTGGCGACTCAATGGAAATCGTGGTGCAACTATACGACGGATTCAACAACAGTATCGATGCTGGCGGGATCTCTACGACCAACGTCTCGCTTGCTCTGGTGTGCGTGGAGTGTCCAGACGGCCCCGTTTCGGAAGGTGCTTACCTGTTGTGCGAAATAGAATGCCTGAATCGTAAATACCCGAACAGCCCCATTGGCGATTATTATGTGTTAATTCCTACTGAAAATATCTAAAATGTCGCATTCGTCGTTTATTCACGTCTGCGACGAGTCAATTTTGAAGCATGACCTGTGATGCCAGCAGCCCTCTCCTCTTCCGTCGATTTCTGAAATACTGTACACCCGGGCGGGTTTTCCCGTCTTCTGCCAGGAGTACTTGCCACCGAGGGTACTGCCTTCACCCTCAATTCTTCCAGCCTGCAGGTAGCGGGGAGCTACTCGCTAGAGTGGCAGGAGGTTCCCGACGAGAGCAACAGCGCCCCCGCCAGGTCGCTGGGCAGCACAGTCGTGCAACCGGGCCCAGTGCAGGCCGCCAACTCTGTCGTCTCAGGTGCGCAGAACAATGTCACATTGTATGCCGAACCAAAGACTTGGAATCTATCAGTGGGATGCGAACTACTACCCAAACATGGAAATGCCTTGGTTGAGGGTCTACGGTAAAGACGGTGGGATCATTTTTGCTATCATTGTTCGTTTGTTTGTGAGGGACCCTTTAATGATCTAAAGCACTTTGAAATTATGTTTTGAAGAGTGTTCGAAGTCTCCATTGATACCTGCAAAGACGTAAGGTTGCGTGTAATATTTATTTTTTCACAAATGGCAATCTTACTCTAGGATTTGTTTCAGTCATATTAATTCGAATTGAAAACATCGTCCGCGCTCTCGATTTCTAACTTTTCTTATGTATCTCTTAATAGGACATACTCTTTATCTCCTCCTCCTCCTCCTCCTTCTCCCATGCGGCCCCACCTCCTTTTCGATACATACCCCTATTATCTGCACTTTACCGTGTATTTGGCGACTGCTTATCTGAGCACTCGCGGCTATCGACACCGCAGGTGCCCCGCTGATCGTTACCGCCGGCAGCCTTATAGCGTTCGTCGTAGAGGCGAAGGACGAGTATGGTAACCCGATTGCAGCCGGAGTGTCCGTTACCGGACTCCTGGACTCCATCACCTTTACGCCAGCAGCGCCCGGCATTCCACCAGTTTGCGCTTACGCGGATGAAGGGCCAGCCGCGGCGGAAGTCCGCTGCATTGTCACGGTGGCCGGCGAGTACAATATGACGGTAATGATGTCCGGTGAGGAGATAGCAACGCTGGGTGTGACCGTCACGAATGGAGCAGTCTCCACGGCCGCCTCCTCTGCCGAGGGCCCTGGCCTTCTCGGTGGTATTGCCGGGACCGAGAGCTTCGTAACCGTAACACGGCGCGACGCATTTGGTAACCTCGTCAACGACCGTTCATCCGAGGTAAGGACAGAGCACAAGTCGTCACAGGGATTAGTTTACAAACGCAAAGCCAATCGCCATCCCTCAGAATAGCGTATATGCTGGTCAGGTTTGATGGCGCTGCTGGAGCATTATTGTCGGTCCCATTACATGCTCACTGCAAATTTTTGACGGCATGTCTGATGAAGATTCTCCGATTTTGTGGTGCTGTGCAGTGGGAGGTGGTATTCCTGCCTGAGGGTGAGGTCACTGGCAGCTTTCCAACGCTGATCGACAACGGCAATGGCACTTACACGCTCGGCATTATGGTCCAACGGTTTGGTGGCTCGTCGTCCCCTCCTCAACTGGTCATCTTCCTCCAAGGAGCACAGCTTCCCGGTAGCCCGTGGACGCCGGCCTGGGTCGCTTCGTTCCCCGCATCGGCAGGAACTCAGGGTGACAGCGTGTTGGTGCCGGATGCAGACCTGCTTAGCGGCGCTTTGTCGGCGGCTGCTCGGGTTATGGTGGGTAGTGTATCGCTGAAAGACGAGTACGGCAACCTTGCGTCTGGCTCCGAGCACGCGGCGCTGCTGACTGGCACCGCTGAACCAACCTCCACTGAGCTCAACGCCGCTGTCAATCCGGTGACATCACCAATGACACGCGAGCTTCTCTTTGAAGAGGAGGGAGATGGATCATACTCTGTCTCCTTTCTGGCAGAGGTGAGTTGTGTTCCGCATCTGCACTGAAAGGTTTTTTATGACAAATATCACGTGTGTAATCCCGTGGCGCTCTTTGCAACTCTGGTTGTTACAGATAGCGTCAACGTATACCGTCGACGTGCGCTACAATGGACTTCCGTTGGGCGACGAGTCGACAGTGGCTGGTGTCATCATTGGACCGCAAGCGGACCCGCCTGTTGGCAACTGGACCTGCAGCCTCAGTTTCAGTGGTCCACAAGATCCACTTGTTGTTGGCGAGTCGAGCGCAAACGTGACTGTATCGATGCTGGACGACTACGGAAATCGCTACTGGGCGGGTGGCGATGGGGTCGCTGCGCTGCTACAGGTACGGTTGCCAGAAGAAAAAGATCGCGACTAGCATTCAAGTTTTCGACCTCGATATCTTACTCCACTTATTCGGTCGACAGGTGGAAGCAGAGGTGGCTGGTGCTGTAGTTGAGCCGACAATCATTGGCGAAGAGATGGGAGAGCTGTTAATCCCGCTGCCGTTGACGTCTGCCTCGTCACCCAATGTCCAGTTGTCAGTCGTGCTGTTTGCGAAATCCACCGAGGGAGGCCGCCTGTCTATTTGCGCCCCCTTTATCTTGGAACTGGTCGCAGGGGCGGCTAACCCCAGTGATTCGGTGCTGAGCGGCGCTTCGCTGTCAGGGAGCACGGCAGCAGGGTCTGCGTCCGAATTGACGCTTTTGTTGCAGGACGCGTTCGGTAACCCCGTCGCGATTAACGCCTCCGAGGTGGAGGTGCTCCTGACGCCACTGTGAGCCCCCCTCCATATTCACCTCTAGACACACACACACACACACACACACACGCGCGCGCGCGCGCGCACACTCACGCGCGCACACACACACACACACACACACGCGCGCGCGCGCGCACGCACATTTGTAATTGCTCCTCTAGATACCGAGTGGTGTAGCAAGGGAAATATTATTCAATACAGATGACTGTCTTTGAGTTTTAGTTCCTCACATGATATCAATGTGGTATTACCAGCCCTTCATACCCAGTCAATCATTGGAAACTATATATACCTCAATATTGATTTGATAATATTGCGCTTTTAATCCATAAATACTTGTAATCAAGTAAATACAACTGTGTGTGCTTTTGTTGCGAAACGACGAAATTCGGATAGGTTGAGTCGTTAGCGGCATTACATTGTTTATCATTAATCGGAGTATGGGTACGTTACGGATGAGCGGCCGCGCGTGATAAATAATGATTGGCGACGGTCGAATATTCGGCGACAGGTTTGGCGACGGGACTGTGCTGCCGATAGTTGGAAGCGGCTTCAGTGGCGGTGAACAAGCACATGGCGAGGTGGCGCTGTCTTACACGGCCACGGTGGCGGGAAACTACAGTCTGGCGGTGACTGTGGGCGGAGAGCCCTTCGGGGCGTTGCAGGAGATCTCGGTGGTGGCTGGGGAGCTGGCACTGGGGGCCACCCCCGCATCAGTGACCGGCGACCTAGGCATAACAGCGGGCGGCGAGCCCCTCCATCTGAAAGGAACTGCGGTGGACGCCTTCGGTAACGTGCGAGTGGACGATGTTTTGGAACTCGAGTTGCGCCTTTCTTTGGCACCGTCAGCGCACGTCGACCCGGTCACCACTCTGGCGCATCCCGGCGACGGCACTGCAGAACTAACGGTCGGTACCCTGTCCTTGCGCATTCGGCTTTTCCCTATCAGTGAAGCCCCGTGAAACGTTTTGGATTAAATCGCTGGTCGCTATGTCTGCATTGTCGTGCTTTATCGACAGGTGGCCTTGTTTACGGCGGGGATTTATCAGTGGACCTTGTGGGCCAACAACTCCACGCAGATTTTGTCGGGAAGCACAACGGTTTGACATCCCCTCTCTCCACTTTATGTGCCAACAGGCATGTGATGGACAGTGAGTGACCATGGCTACGTGTGCTGACAGGTCGAAGCAGGATCTCTGTCAGCCAGTCACAGCCTTTTCAATGTCCCATTGAAACATGTAGCTGGGGAGCAGGTATGCGCCACATTCGATTTCCGCCAGTAGTGCTGAAAGTCTCTAATAAGCTTTGTCAGAATATAGACACATCTCAGTGTATTTTATTTAATGGCAGGTTCGGATTTGTCATTATGTATGCGGGTTTGTCAGACGGTGCACTGGCAGTTAACATGGGTGGTGCGGATTATCCTTGGGAGCCTTCCCTGGGATGATAAGGCGTGCGTTGCGACAACACCTAATTCTCCATTGAACTTCTTACCCTCCTGTTGGTCCCGCAGGCTTCTCTGTTGTTATTTGCGCTGGATGCTTACGGCAACGCAGCGTCCATCGAAAATGTCGGTGTTACATTCACTTTTCTTCCGCCCACGGACGCCTTTCTTTACGGTCTTGACGGCGCGGACGACATGATGGTGGTTTACGGGCTGGACGTGGGGAGTGAAAGTTTACTAGTGGCGGACGAGGCTGTGTGGGACTCCACACGCCAGGCGCACGTCTTCGACTTCCTGCCGATCATCGCTGGAGACTTCTCAGTGGCGGTCACCCACGGTACCACCCTGTCTCAATATGAAATTCGGCCGCTCTACTATCTAGTGCGCTAACAGCGTTGTGCAATGCGATCGGTACTTCCCAGCATCAGAACATACAACTAAGTATCCCGCAATTCGTGATCAGATGGTATGCAGGGGCGTTACTTGACTTTTAATGTCAGGTTACTGGCAAAGCTAGTATATGAAATATTTATTGTAGCGTTTGCTCGTGTTTTCTATTCAAAATCAAGTGTCGGGGTCAATGTGATCGTGCTCTGAATCCCTGCTGATATTGCGCGTTACACCCTTCTCGCCGCAGATGGCGATGTGATATCGGGAGAGGCAGGCAAATTGACCGTCGCTCCCGCTGCGCTGGATGCTGGCACCTCCCGGCTCCTTCCCGCGGAACCCTCCTCCGTTTTTGAAGCAGGTCAACTCGTCACGTTGTCGGTGAAGGCTGCGGACCGGTGGGTGAACATGTTTTTCACAAGAGTTGCTATAGTCAATGTTCCTATATGGCAAGCTCTAATAGCTCACTCTGGCATTGTGATGTAGCTATTGCATTTTTCTCACAGTGCTCTAACAATAGTAGTGCAAAGACAGAGGTGGTCAAAATGAGGACATTGCGCTCACCACAAGTTATGTCGACTGCACAGATACGGCAACGGAGTGGCAGGTAGCGTGGCGTTGGGGCAATTGGCGGGCCTGTCCTTGACTCCCCCAACTGGGGTGGAGATGCTGGAGGCCGTCGCATTGTTAGAGTCTCCCGACATCGTCACCGTGAAGCTGCGAATTCTCCAAACGGGAAGCTACCAGCTGGCAGTCAGTGACACCGAAGGGACTCATATATCAGGCAAGCCCGCTTCCTCATACGGCGTCATAGACAAAATGCAAGACCGAAATCACATTTTGTTAGCCGCGTTACATAAGGCTTGCCTTTCCAAGACGTTGCTCTGTTCGCTCTGTCCATTTTGATTAATCATATTGCCGTCAAGTATCGAACTGACTCGACGTTGGCCTGACTTGGTTAATTGTGGAGGTCAAGTACCCAAACACCTCGACTTCTACTAACCATTCCACAATCCTCACACCAGTGTCCCCCCTTTCACTCTCATAGTGCCGGCTACTACAGAATTCGGAGAGGTACCATAGCATAGCTATGATACATCCTTTCTGCATATCTCAGCGATATCAAGCAGTCCTGGTTTATTCCGTAGCCATTCCTTTCTCAACGAGATGGTTAGTCCGTCCATTTGCGCCTATTACACTGGATCCCTCATTCTTATCCCAACCACGCTGCCCCTCCTTTCATATTCCCTTCAGGCTCCCCTCTGGCCTTAACGGTCGCAAGCGGGCCAGTATCCAGTGCTGTCTCATCCGCCGATGGCCCAAGCCTGCTGGGTGGCGTGGCGGGTGTTGAGGGCTTCGTAACCGTTACTCAGCGCGACGCCTTTGGCAACCTTGTTAACGAGATCGCATCAGGGGTATTGCCCGCGTGCAGACTTGTTTCGAGATATTTGAAGCCATTCGTTTCGAAGGGTCTTTCACGTGTGCCGCATTAGTGATTAACACTTCTTGCTGTATGTTTGCTAGTGGGAGGCCTTATTCCTGCCGGCGGACGAGGTCACTGGCAGTGTTTCGAGCCTAGTCGACAACGGCAATGGAACCTTTGCGCTCGGGGTCGAGGTGCGCGGGTTTGCGGGTGCCTCGTCTACCCCTCAGCTGGCAATCTTTCTTCAAGGCCGGCACCTTTCGGGTAGCCCCTGGACGCCGGAATGGGTCGCGTCATCCTCCGCCTCGACTGGCTCTCTAGGTACCAGCGTGTTCGTGCCGGATGCAAATTTAAGCCAAAGCCCCTGGCCGGCTGGTGATATGGTGACGGTGGGCCGAGTTTCGCTACGGGACGAATACGGAAACCCCGTCGCTGGCTCCGAGCACGCCGCGTTGCTGACCGGCACCGCGGATCCGGCCTCCACTGTTCTGGACACCAGTATTAATCCGGAACTGGCGCCAAGTTTGCAACAGCTCATCTTCGAAGCGGAAGGTGACGGGGTTTTTTCTGTCTCCCTTGTTGTCGAGGTGCGTCGACAATCGAATGACCATCGGATTGCTGTAAATCGTGCTGGCTGCTGTTAAAATATTGTACACTGATTGAGTTCTAGCACGGAATTGGATGACAGTGATCATCTGCGGCGCAGGTAGCATCAAATTATACAGTCAACGTGCAGTACGACGGATTGCCGTTGGGTAACGACTCGACCGTCGCTGGTGTCATTATCCAACCTCAGTCGGACCCACCTGTTGATCGATGGGCCTGCGACCTCAGTATCAGCGGTCCACGTGATCCGCTCATCGTGGGGGAGTCGAGTGCCAACGTGACGGTATCGATGCTAGACGCGTTTGGGAATCGATACAATGAGGTGGACGGGGACGAGATCGCAGCACTGCAGCAGGTAGGGATTGCCGGATGCTGGACAGAGTAACTTTCTACGTCACTAATCGGAACGGGACAACAGTAGAACTGAGTTGTTTTAGTTCTTCGACAGGCGGAGCTAGATATCGCAGGCGACGTCATGAGACCCACCGCTCTGGGCGAAAAAACAGGGCAGCTGCTGTTCCTGCTGCCGCTGACCTCTGCCTCATCTCCCACCGTCCAGCTACCAATTTCACTCTTTGCGACCCCCGTCGAGGGAGGGCGTCTCCCAATTTGCGCTCCCTTCAATTTGGAGCTTGTGGCAGGGGAAGCAGACCCAGAGGATTCGGTACTCACCGGTGCCTCGCTAACAGGGAGTATCCCAGCAGGTGCCGTGTCGGAGTTGACTCTTACTCTGCAGGACGCATTCGGAAACCCAGTCGAGGTGGATGCCTCAGAGGTTGAGGTGCTTCTGACGCCGCTGTGAGCTCCCCCCGCCCCATCCTTATAGACTCTCCCACTCTTTCTGTTTCTTTTACGCTCCAAACGCAGCACAAACACTCACACACTTGCTTGCAGACCCCCCTCCTCACATACACAGGTAAATACACACACACACGCACACACACACACACACACACACACCCACACATGTACACACACACATTAGCTCAAGGTCTAGGCTGAATTTCAGACTGAAGAATAAGTCCTGTCGCTGCAATAAACTGAAATGAAACGAACTTTCGATTGATTTTCAGTTTGGCCGGTTTGCAAAGTCTATTCAAATATTCTGAGTCTTCTGGCTTAGTATCACTTTGTAACGATAAAATAATATTCCTCAATTCCTTTTCGGACACATGGTCGCATGAAGCGCTGTCTTCGGACAATGATTGCGTCGTACATGCACTTCTGGTGGACAAGCCTAACACAGGCATAAGAGGAGTTTTATCTCAGCTACCAGAACACGTATGTGATTATATATTGGGCGGGATCCATTCAGTGGTGGATGCCGGGTGATTTTGTCGGACATGCTGTGCATCAGGTTCGGCGATGGAGCCGTCGCGCCGGTGGTCGGCAGTGCCTTCAACGACAGCGAGCATGCACATGGCGAGGTCGTGCTTTCTTACACCGCCACTGCGACGGGTAACTACAGTATGGTAGTAACTGTGGACGGGGAGCCGTTCGGGGAGGTGCAAGAGATCTCCGTCGTCGCAGGACCGCTAGCGTTGGCGGCCATCCCGGCAAACGCTGACACCGTTGGTGTGTCTGCGGGCGGCGCCCCCCTTCATTTGCAAGCAACCGCGGTAGACGCTTTCGGAAACGTGCGTGGTGAGGATTCATTAGAGCTTGAGCTGCGTCTTTCTTCAGCACCGCCAGAGCACTTGGAGCCGATAATCACTCTGACGCATCGTCCCGGCGATGGCACCGCCGAACTGACGGTACGCGGAGTCCCCCCCTCCGGTGTCGGTCGTTGCATTGCTTGCTTGTGTCAGGTGGTTGGTTTCGACACCTTACTTGAATTTCAGCACTGCAGATGGCACTGAGCACCGTCCCTATTCTGTTGTCAAAGACGGCCGGATATGTAGAAGATTGCCATGTCCATTAGAATGCACAGGTCTTGCGCGGGGTGCCCCCACATCACGAATTGAGGACATCAAGTAGCGCTGTACCCCATTGTTCAGCTGTAATGCCAAGTCTTTGTCATACGTGCCACGCTAGGTTGCCTTGTTTACCGCGGGAACATACCAATGGACACTCTGGGCCAACAACTCGACCCAAATTTTGGCGGGAAGCACGACGGTTTGTCTCCCCGTCCGTTTTACATGTTGTCAGCATGAGCAATTACGCTCATAGTGGCTTGACTAGTTAAAGCCTTAGCTGTGATATTTCTGAAGCACATTGTCAATGTGATTGCATGCGCAGGTTGATGCCGGTCCATTGTCAGTGAGTCACAGCCGGTATGACGTGGCACGGGAGGGTGTTGCTGGGGAACAGGTGTGTTCACCCTACTGTGCAAACAGCGACCCTGTTCTATTCAACGGTTGTCGAAATATTTCGAATACATTTAACGCTTTAAATGCACCCCTTAACCAATATCTAACTGCAATGCCTGTTGTTTCACTCCAAGCTGCCCTGTGACGGTGACGATGAGGCGATTTCCTTCTGAATTATTTTTATGTTCGGTGGAATGCATATATATGTTCAACACCGTAATATCACGCACGTCTTACGAACTCGGCAAAATGACACAGTTTTATAAGCAGTAGGTCAGCTGCATTCATGCCAAAAAATGTGGTGAAACATGAATAAACGTATTGTTTGCGCAACAGTATCAGCACACGCGGCATCTCCGATTTTTGGAATAGCGACGTTATCTTTCTGTATTTGGAACCGGTCTGAAGCCCAGGGGCCCACCGCTTATCATCTCATCTTTAACGTCACTGACAGCGAAACTACTTCCGGCTCTGGTTTTTGCCCCCGGTATTCAGGGGGAGCTGCTGTTCTACGCGTTTGATGCCTACGGTAATGAGGTGACTGCGGACGGAGTCTCTGTCACTTTGACATACATATCACACACCGGCGCCTTCTACGGCCTTGACGGCGCTGAGACCGTGACCGCGTACTACGGCATCGACGACCCAAGTGACACGCTGCTGGTAGCTGAGCCGGCTGGATGGGACTCCACTTCCCAGGCGTACGCATTCGACTTCCTGGCGACCAGAGCAGGGGACTTCACCGTTGAGGTCACAAACGGTACTGCATCATCATCTCCCAGAATTTTTTGTACAATGTTCTTTATGTATAACGGCATCGCAGTGCTGCACAACCAGCTCATCGAAATCTGAGTTCAACAACATACTTTGACATCTGTGCTCATAGTACCGCTCGACGTGTGACTTCCATTGGTAATCACAAAGGTATTGAGATTGCGAGTGATCGCGTGCTTTATTTGCGAAGTCTTTCGCCCCAATTGGTTTCTGCACTTATGATAATGACTTCCAAGTGTCGCTATCGGGACTAACTTCCGATTATATTCTACGACCATCCTAAGTAACACTTTGTGGTGATTGCCGTCCGTGTTCTGCGCAGTTGGCGCTTTCGTGGACGGAAGGGGCACTGTGACCATTATTCCTGCGGCGCTGGACGCCGAGACATCCCGGCTTCTACCCCCGCCTCCGTCGTCTATTTTTGTGGCGGGCGAGCTCGTAGAGTTATGGATTGAAGCTGCGGACCGGTGCGCCCTTTGCATAGCATCACTGCTATCTTTGTAAAAGCTCTATATACTCTCTTCCTTACCCTAGCAACGACATGTTTAATTCTGACAACATTGTCAATGAGACGGGCAAGTATCCATAGTTGCCGATGCTATCCACGAAGGCAAAGGAATACAAGCCAATTCAATTAGTAATATTAAATTCTATACTCTCAATTATTCGTTCTAGTGAAACTATGATGTACAAGCAAATGTAAACTCTCTGACTTGCGCAGATCCATGGTAAGAATGTCTGGCTCAGTGTGTGACTAACTGGCACATCTTCCACAATAAATGTACGGTGTGAATTTGCAGCTTCGGCAATCCGCTGGGAGCGAGTGTGGCGATGGAGCAACTTGCAGGCTTGGCATCGGAGCCCACAACTGGCGTCACGTTGCTTGAAGCAGCGGCGCTGCCTGACTATCCTCAGTATGTTGCCATCCAGCTGCGCATCCTCCTGACCGGTAGCTATCGCCTGACGATCGCCAATGTGCACGGCATTCCGCTGTCAGGCAAGGCTCTGAACCCCCTTCCCTCAGTCGACAATTAATCGTGAATCTGATTTCGACTTTTTACTGTGTATCTTGAATTGCGTACTTACATACATCTCGACACTGTTCACTTGATTAGTTTTGATCTGCCTTTAATAACTATTCTTTGTTTTTACTTGCCGGTGGTCCCCACAGGGTCACCGCTCACCTTGGCGGTCTCGAACGGGCCGGTTTCCACCGCTGCCTCTTCCGCTGATGGCCCTGGCTTACTCAGGGGCGTAGCCGGGATCGAAAGCTTTGTCACAGTGTCGCGTCGCGACGCCTTTGGCAACATCGTCAACGACCGCTCATCAGAGGTAATATGTGCCCCAGCTCCGTCCCACAATGTTCTACTACGTTTTTTTTGCTGACGTGTTGTTATTTTTCCAAAACACGATTTGCAGTTGGAAGTTGTCTTCTGGCCGACCGGTGAGGTCACTGGCAAGTTCTCGTCAGTTATCGACAACAACAATGGCACCCTGACGCTCGGCTACGAGGTTCGTCGCTTTGTCGGCGTGTCGTCTACCCCGCAGCTAGTAATCCTGCTCGACGGTCAGCAGCTGCCCGGTGGCCCATGGGCGCCGTCATGGATTGCATCCTTCCCCGCCTCAGCCGGTACCCTGGGCGAAAGTCTCTTCATGCCGGAGTCGGGTCTGCTTAGTGGAGCTTGGCCGGCTGGAGGTGTGGTGGCGGTTGGTAGCGTGTCTCTGTATGACGAGTTTGGTAATCCTGTCTCTGGCCCCGAGCACGCTGCGTTGCTGTCGGGCATCGCCGAGCCTCTGTCCATGGCTCTTAGCGCCGCTACCAATCCGGTCACAGCGCCAACAACACAACCCCTCGTCTTCGAAGCCGGGGACGATGGTTCTTACTCCATCTCTCTTGTTGTCGAGGTACGTCGGCGGTCCCGGGGCCCCGCAATAAATTGCAGGCGACCGTTTCATGCTGGTGTGGACCTACTTTCGATTGGTTTTTGATATTATATCGTGTGCTTTGATGATCTACGACACAGGTTGCGTCAACGTATACAATCAACGTGCGCTATGATGAGCTCCCACTGGGTGATGAGTCGACAGTGGCTGGTGTCGTCATCGGACCGCAGGCGGACCCGCCTGTTATCAACTGGACCTGTTACCTGAGCATGAGCGGTCCAGAGTCACCGCTCGTCGTTGGCGAGTCGAGTGCCAATGTTACAGTTTCTATGCTAGACAGCTTCGGTAATCGTTACTGGTCAGGTGGCGATCAAGTCTCTGCTTTGCAACAGGTACGCGACTTGTGCGGGCGGACGACAATCTAACCTATTTCCGTGCGTTATTCGATTGTTGAATAGATAGTTGTATTGAATGAGTAGCGGGACTCCGCTGAATCAATTTATTTTCTATCGACAGGCAACGGCAGAGATATCCGGAGTCCCGACAGACCCGCCCGTTTTGGGTGAAAAGACTGGACAGCTTGTGTTTCAGTTGCCGCTGACCTCTGCCTCGTCGCCCACTGTCCAACTTGCGGTTGCATTCTACGCAACGCCAGTGGGCGGTGGCCAGATTCCAGTCTGCACTCCCTTCAACTTGGAGCTCGTAGCGGGGGAAGCCGACCCAGAAGATTCGGTGCTTAGTGGTTCTTCCCTAACAGGGGCCACCCCAGCGGGCGCGGCGTCGGAGCTGACGCTCACGCTGCAAGACGCATTCGGCAACCCCGTGGAGGTGGATGCCTCAGAAGTGGTGGTGCTCCTGACGCCACTGTGAGAGCCCGCTCAGACGCACACACACACCTATGTGCACAGGTCCTTGCGTGCAAGCTATACTGAGGGACAGCAATGACTTGTGCTGAAACATGAGCCGCGTGGATAAACGCTTGATGAATGTATCTAGTAGTGACCTGAGTTTATGAATGCTCCGTACCTGTGAACCTAATCAATTATGAATTTCTTCTAGTTTGTGATGCACTAGCTGTTGTTCATAGTTGATATCGTTACGGCTTCGAAACAAATCGGAACCTCGGCAATATGCGTAACACGCATATATTCGCTGTGATGGAAATGGTGAACCAGTTCGAGCTCTCACTCTTATACGGTATGCGGGAAAAATATACTTCTGATGTTTTGAATCCGAGTGACACTTTCAGAATATCTGTTTGGTCCCTTGGACATGTTTAACAGATTTGGCGACGGAGCCGTCCAGCCGGTGCTCGGCAGCGCCTTTAATGATTCTGAACACGCACACGGAGAGGTGGTTTTGTCGTACACGGCTACAGTGGCGGGTAACTACAGCATGGTAGTAACGGTGGACGGGGAGCCTTTCGGTGAGGTGCAAGAGGTGTCCGTTGTGGCGGGACCACTGTCGCTGGCGACAACCCCCGCAGCCGCTGACACCGTTGCTACGTCTGCCGGCGGTGCACCCCTCCGACTGGGAGCAACGGCGGTCGACGCTTTCAGTAACGTCCGGGGTGATGACGAGTTGGATCTCGAGCTGCGCGTTTCAGCGGCACCGCCAGGTTACTTGGAGCCGACAACCACTCTGACTCATCCGGGCCAAGGCAGTGCAGAGCTGATGGTAAGCGCCCTGCCTTGTTACGCGTTGATAAATCCTCATATTCCATGCCCGGAATCGTCGTTTACGTTGACATTGTTTTACTACGATCCGTTTGTGCCTGGTGTGATGGAGCTTGCACATTCTCAAATTGGTATGCTGCTGTGTGGATCTACTGTCAGGTCGCATTTTTTACCGCCGGCACATACCAATGGACTCTTTGGGCCAACAATTCAACCCAGATTCTGGCGGGGAGCACGATGGTTCGCCTCCCCTCCCTCTCCACTTGAATTAGACAGAATCATTCAAATTACTGCGGCTATTTAGTGAAGAAAATGGGAGTCACTCAGTGTGCCTCTCTCTTCTTTGTGTTGATGCGTTGGCTGGCACTTGCGCTCGCAGGTCGGTGCTGGCCCATTCTCAGCTGCGTACAGTCGATATAATGTGGCTCAAGTTGGCGTCGCTGGGGAGCCGGTGTGTTGGCCCTACCCCACCTGGATTTCGGGATCGGTAGTGACTTACCAAACTAATAGCACAAGCTGCATTTTTTGAACCTCACAATGGGAACGGCCCGCCTTGTTTACCTTTTCAAGCTGCATGAGTAATGATCGGATAAAAAGACAGGAGTGTCGCAGGTCTTTCCTGAAAGTAAACCGTATCGCAGTAAAGAAAATAACCATCTAAGGTGATGTTCACTTACTATACCAAAAACGCCTACTCTGATATGATATCTCTTCGTATGTATGCGCTTTTAGACTTCCCATCGCCAGGTTGACTTGCCAATTACCGGGTCTGTGTTCCCGGTATCTGTCGGAATGGGGGTGAAAAATTATTCCGAAGCCCTTTGCGCCTGCACCTCTGATTCGTTGTTTGTTTCTAATTACCCTGTCGGTCGTCTTACCCAGGCGGAGCTGCTGCTGTATGCTTTGGATGCGTACGATAATGTTGTGTCGGCCGAAGGGGTCGCTGTTACCCTCGCTCACCTTCCCTCTACCGGCGCTACTCTTTATGGGCTCGACGGCACCAATGTCGTGACAACATTTTACGGACTTGACGCCGAGATCGAAACTCTTTTGATCACGGAGCCGGCCGGATGGGACCCCACCCGCGAGGTGTATGTGTACGACTTCCTGCCGACTCGCGCAGGGGCATTGTCCGTTTCGGTAACAAACGGTACGTAGTCTCCACTTGCCAGTTTCGACCTTTCTGTGTCCGCGTTTATTGGCATGTTTTCATGGAGGAAAGTCGATACCGAAAATGTCACGCCGTCAAATAGTTTCACCGTGGCATAAAAAGTTCAAGGAAAATGTTTTCTTGCAAATCTGCTAGCAAATTGCGGTTGCTGCCCTTGTGTTGGCGTGAACCTGCTCAGTCGTGAATAATGTGAATATTGTTCACAGGGCGGTTGTGATTGTGCTAATATGATTTAAAAGCCTCAAACCTTACTAGTAACACATTTGATTCACGATACTGCATCGTTGCGGAATGATGATTACCTTCGAATGCGTTATGCAGCTTGATAACGAGCAGGGGAATGTCTTTTGGTATCAAACACGGCATTGTGTCACGCTTTATGGATTAAGATTTTGAATTGCCGCCATTGGTGGTGATAGTTTGTTTCATTTATGAGCTGCATTAGCAATCTAGAGAGTCGCATGATGAATGCTAACTATTCGCTGCCCAGATGGCGCGTTGGTGGAGGGGGTATCAAGCATAGTGACCGTCATCCCCGCGGCGCTGGACGCCGTGACCTCTCGCCTCCTCCCATCTTCACCCCCATCCATCTTTGTCGCTGGCCAGCTCGCCACATTGTTGGTGGGGGCTGCGGATCGGTGCGCCCATAGCGTCCTATTCTAATTCGCCAACCCGAGCAATGACCTCGCCTATATCTGCCATGCATATTTGCCCGTTAATAGCGTATCGAGAATTTCAAATTATCGTTTTAAACTTTTGTTTCGTCGTCCTAAGCGTGTTGAGCTTTGTTGCGGCTGTTTAGAAACGACAGCCATTACATTTAAAAGGGGGTTTGTTGTGGCTGTGCAGATTTGGCAACCCTGTGATGGCATCGGCGGCGATTGAGCAGCTTGCGGGGCTGTCATTGGTTCCGACAACTGGTGTTGCGCTTCTTGAGGCAGTCGCACTCGCTGATAGTCCTCGTGCTGTCGCCATTCGCCTGCGCATCCTTCTGACGGATATCTATCGTCTGACGATCACCGATGTAAATGGCACCCCGATATCAGGCAAGTCCAACTGAATGTTGTGTGCACTCAAGTTCGTCCTTATGCCAGTCTATTCGCGTCCATATTTGTAATCTTGCACCCCCGTTTCACTGTAGGCTTTCCGTTCAGCTTTTCGGTGGAGAACGGGCCGGTCTCCACGGCGACCTCCTCAGCTGAGGGCCCGGGTCTACTGGGTGGCGTTGCCGGGGTCGAGAGCTTTGTCACCGTTACCCGACTCGACGCCTTCGGCAATCTCGTCGACGACCGTACATCCGAGGTAAGAACGCCCATGGTTTTTTTTCATACGATTGTCATGCCAACCACAACGCGGCATTTCTTCATGTTCGTCTTAAGTGTTTCGATCTTCCAAACTCTTTGCAGTGGGAGGTCTTGTTCCTGCCGGGGGGTGAGGTCACTGGAAACTTCTCGACGCTTATCGACAATGGTAATGGTATCTATACACTCGGCTTCGAGGTTCACCGCTTTGTGGGCGCCTCGTCTCTCCCGCAACTGGCTATACTTCTCAACGGAGTGCAGCTACCCGGTAGCCCATGGACGCCGGCGTGGGTCGCATCCTTCCCTGCCTCAGCCGGCACTCTGGGCATGAGCGTGTTCGCCCCGTATGCGGAACTTCTTGGTCGCGATTGGGCTGCCGGTAGTGCGGTGACAGTGGGTCGGGTATCGCTGAAGGACGAGTTCGGCAACTCCGTGTCGGGGGCTGAACACGCTGCGCTGCTGTCCGGCACTGCTGAACCAGCCTCCACAAGCCTTGACGCCGCTATTAACCCTATGACAGCGCCGATTGCACGACAGCTTATATTCTCAGCGGAGAATGACGGTTCCTACTCCGTCTCTGTCGTCGTCGAGGTGCGTCGATGCTTACCATTTCATGCTGTCCTAAATAATGGCTTTTCTTGAAGTGAGCGATACTGATAGTGCTCACTGGTTTCGATCATCGACGGTGCAGGTGGCGTCAACGTACACCTTTGACGTTCGCTACAATGCGCTGCCGCTCGGCGACGAATCGACAGTGGCGGGTGTCGTCATCGGACCGCAGTTGAATCCGCCTGTCGATAACTGGACATGCGACCTTAGCATCAGTGGTCCAGAGGCGCCGCTAGTCGTCGGAGAGTCGAGCGCCAATGTCACGGTATCGATGCTTGACAGCTTCGGGAATCGTTACTGGGCGGGCGGCGATGGGACCGCCGCTGTGCACCAGGTGCGTTGCAGATGACGTACATATACAGGCATTTTTTTGTCTTTAAATCACATTCGTCTTGTTCCTTTAGGATCACTAGGATATTCATCCTATCTAATTGGGGTTTTTATTGTTTTGTGGTCAGGCGAAGGCGGAGATGTCTGGCATCCTCACGGGGCTTGGTATCCGGGGCGAGGAGACGGGACAGCTGTTATTCCCACTGCCGCTGACTTCCGCTACGTCACCCACTGTTCAACTGACAATTGTGCTCTACGCGACCCCCAGCGACGGTTCCTGGCTGCCCATCTGTACCCCCGTTATCTTGGAGCTAGTGGCGGGAGCAGCCGACCCCGGCGATTCGGTGCTGAGCGGCGGCTCACTGACGGGGAGCACCTCAGCAGGCGCCTCATCGCAGCTGACTCTCACGCTGCAGGACGCGTTTGGGAATCCCGTGTCCGTGAACGTTTCAGAGGTCGAGGTGCTACTGACGCCGCTGTGAGCACCTCCCTCTCCCTCCAATGACTTTACTCTATACCGCAAAGGCAGTACAGCGCACAATTTGATTCGGTCTGTGCAATTCGTATCACTGAATTATATGTACTAGGTAGGCAGATCATCAGGCATGACAGATTTGCAGGTTGAGTCGAATTATATTAAGCGAAATATATTTATTTTGTTCTTAATGTGAGATGTGTTGTCAGGACTCCCTCCCTTTTTATATGCAATGGTGCGCCTGCCACGCATACGAATGATGTGCATATTACAAGAAATTACTGATGCGTTTTGCAAGTCTGACGAGGGGTTTGTAAATTGCCGAGACGAGTAACTGTACTGATGCTGTAGTGATTTCGAGCCTCGTCGTTTGTTCCCTAGATGTAGCAAATAAGTTTATGTCTGGCTAAGTAGTACCCTGAGAGTTAAGGAATCGGTAGTGGGAGTCCGAGTGCAGATGACATCACAGACACAGGAAGCAACAGTACTTTCATTGTTTTCTTCAATTCTACTTATCTATGTAAGTTACGCATAGAACGGATTCAGTATGGAGCATAGCGTGTTGAAGTAGCCGGAGGGTGACGGTTGGTGCACCCGCTTGGTAACATGCACAGGTTTGGCGACGGAAGTGTGCCACCTGTGGTTGGTAGCGCTGTTAGTGGCGACGGACAAGCTCATGGCGAAGTCGTTCTATCTTACGCGGCCGCTGTAGCGGGAAACTACAGTCTGACAGTCACAGTAGCCGGGGAGCCCTTCGGGACGGCGCAGGAGGTCTCGGTGGTGGCTGGGCCGCTCGCGCTCGCCGCTACCCCCGCCACCGCCACTGGCTTCGAGGGAGTGACGGCGGGCGGCTCGCCCCTCCGACTGGACGCAACTGCGGTGGATGTGCACGGTAACGTGCGAGCTGACGAGGTGTTGGAACTGGACCTACGCCTTACCGCGGCGCCGGCAGGTCACTTGGAGCCGTCCATCCTTCTTACGCACCCCGGCGATGGCAGCGCAGAGCTGACAGTACGTCACCTCGCCCATCCCGAGCTCTCTATACATCCGACTAAGACATATATGTCTTTGTGTACCCGTCACTTGGCACCGATTTGTTTCAGCTTTGGATCGTGACATGTTATCCACGTTTACGTGCCAGATGAGCTCTGCTTGTTTTAAGCTCGAGGGCGTATTTCACGAACCTTCTTTCTTATATGTTACTCCATCTTTCAATATAGTCGGAGTTGTAGTGCCAAGATAGTGGCATTCCTCGAAACATGGCTATCATGAGTAATGTCATCCTTAATAATGCTCACTCAATAGTGCTTCACTCCTCAAAGTTTCCTGACGTTTACATCTGTTACTTTACGGTTCGGATCGACTGCCAGGTGGCACTTTTCACGGCGGGGACGTACGAATGGACACTCTGGGCCAACAACTCGACTCAAATTCTTGCTGGACGCACAACGGTCTGCCACTCCGGCCCTGCCCAACATTAACACTCGTATAAACAAGGGCTCGCCCGCTGTTTTCGTCTCGGATGCGTTAAATCGGAAAAACTGATTTCTCTTTCCTTCGCAGGTTGAGGCAGGCCCTCTGTCGGTCGACGACAGCCGCTACGCTGTGACTCAAGAAGGTGTCGCTGGAGTGCGGGTGCGTCCAAGTCGTACATCTCTTTTCATCCTGTCGGTTAGACTCATTCGAATTGCTGCAGCAATTGAATACATTTCTCTTCTCGCCGGAAACGGTCGACGTGTGCCTTTACACACATCAATGTCGTCGCAGTAAAGGCTTCTATTCTAGCGTTTCACGCTAAAACAATCTCCAAATAAAAGGATGTTGGCCGGTTCTTCCAGACGACCTCCCTGATTCATGGCGTTTACCTTACCGAATCCTTCGCCGTGGGTGTGTCACTCCTCAGGCCGAGGTGTTGGTCTATGCGCTGGATGCCCACGGCAATATCGCGAGCGGTGAAGGGGTCGCTGTGGTCTTGCTATACGGTCCACCCCCCGGCACCTCACTCTACGGTCTCGATAGCGATACCGTGACGATGACGTACTACGGACTCCACGTCGAAAGCGACACCCTGCTGGTGGCTAGGCAGGATGGCTGGGACTCTACCCGCCAGGTGTACGTATTTCATTTCTTGACGACACGCGCCGGGGCATACTCTGTTCAAGTCACAAAAGGTACGACCCGGCCTTTCAGTTCGTATACCCAGGAACACAAGCTAATCTAGAGTTTTACAACGTGGCAGTGAGGTCGATGTAAAGTTATATCACAGCATCTCACTGAATTGCCCATCTTGACTACTCCCGTTTGTCACAGAATTGGCCCCGCCGAGTTTCAATGTATTCAACCGAAATCTTGCCTAGAATTGTTAATTGGTGGCGCGCATTAGCGGTGATCGATATCACCTCTTATTACGCTGTTCTGTTACAAGAAGAACAACATGAGCACGGACAAGGAAAAAGGGAGGGGAATCAAAAGGGCAAGAGTAACACGAGGATCACGGAATCCAAAGCACGGCAGAAGGAAGCACTCCATTGTGTACAAAGCACAAGCACCGCTCATTATGCTGCTCCCACCAAATATGCCAACACATGTTTAGATATCGTTTTGTTGTCGTGTCGCAGGAGTATTTAATATTGCGTGGTTAATTTCGCCTTGTGATCAATTCTCTTGCGTGTAGCACTCGTTGTGTCGCATAGTTAATGATGGTTTGTACGCTCGCCACAGATGGCGAGCTTTTGGATGGAGAGGCAGGCACAGTAATCGTCAACCCCGCGGCGCTGGACCCCGTCGCCTCCCGCCTCCTTTCCCCATCACCCCCGTATATCTTTGTGGCGGGCCAGCTCACCACTCTTTGGGTGGAAACTGCGGACCGGTACGGCCTTCCCGCCTTCTATTGCCTCCAGCTTTCACCAAGCTCTTAGTCTCACTCTCCTTGTTATATGACCCCCTGGATTAATCAATTAATCATCTGTTTGAGTGAGAATATATGGAATGAATTGTAAAGTTGCTGATGGCAAAAAACTTGGCTTTGTAGATTTGGGAACCCGTTGGCAGCGAACGTGGCGGTGCATCAGCTGACGGGCCTATCGATGACGCCTACAGCCGGCGTGGCGCTGCTCCAAGCAGTCGCACTCGCGGACAATCCCAAATATGTCGCTATCCAGCTTCGCACTCGCGTATCGGGAAGCTACAGCCTGACGGTCGGCGATAGCACGGGCATCTCGCTGTCAGGCAAGTCACCCCTTCCCCTCGCACCCCCGAATAAACTCATTTCGGCTCGGCCACTTTATTGATTCCTTTTATGCCCACAGGCACCCCGCTTGAGGTCACGGTCTCAAGCGCAGCGGTCTCCGCGGCTGCCTCCTCTGCCGAGGGCCCCGGGCTTCTTGGCGGAATCGCCGGAATCGAGAACTTCATCACTGTAACGCGGCGCGACGCCTTTGGTAACCTTGCAAATGAGCGCCCATCAGAGGTAAGGCCGCGTGTCGGGTGCCTTGCACACGAGTCACACTCTTAGGATCCTTCAGTTGTCCCGCAGTGATCAATGTGAGAATGCAATTGACTGCACGCTAGTAAGAACTACTACGTGTTCTGAGTAATTGCACAAACGGCTGCTTGCAGTGGGAGGTCCTCTTCCTTCCGGCCGGCGAAGTCACGGGTAGCTTCTCGACCCTGATGGACAGTGGCAATGGCACCTTCACGCTCGGCTACGAGGTTCGTCACTTTGCAGACGTGTCATCAACCCCGCAGCTGGCAATTCTTCTCGACGGACGACAGCTTCCAAATAGCCCATGGACGCCGGCATGGGTCGCGTCATTTCCCGCCGCAGCAGGGAAGATTGGTGCTAGCGGTTTTGTGCCCGATGTGGGCCTAGTGGGCGGCCCTTTGGAGGCCGGCGTTCTGGCAGCGGTTGGTCGAGTGTCGCTTCTGGACCAGTTCGGTAACCCCGTGTCTGGATCAGAGCACGCCGCGCTGCTGACTGGCACCGCCGAACCAGCCTCCACCGATCTCCTCCCCGCCATCAATCCGATAGCAGCGCCAGTAAGGCGCGATTTAATATTCGAAGTTGAGAATGACGGCGCCTACGCCGTTTCTCTCTATGTCGAGGTGCGTCGAGAGTAGTAATCGCCGTCGATGTGAAAGTACAATACACTTACATGCCTTGAAAAATTTTCGGTGTAGTGACGTTTTATATTAGAGCTTCTGTGTTTTGCGTCGCAGGTGGCGTCCACGTACACCGTCGACGTGCGGTACAACGGACTCCCACTTGGCGACGAGTCGACAGTGGCTGGCGTCGTGATCGGCCCGCAGCCGGACCCTCCTTCCGGAGGTTGGACCTGTGACCTCAGCATCGGTGGTCCACGTGATCCACTCATCGTGGGCGAGTCGAGCGGCAACGTGACGGTATCGATGCTGGACTCCTACGGGAATCGCTACTGGGCGGGTGGCAGTGGACCCGCTGCACTGCAACAGGTTCGGTAGCGGAAATAATTCATACATTCGAAGGCCGCACAGTTTGTGAAGATCGCACCACTTTTTCATAATGACGAGAATCTGATTAACATTCTTGCTGCTTGATCCACAGGCGAAGGTGGAGCTGGGAGGCATACTGACCGGCCCGGCCATTTTTGGCGAAGGAATAGGCCAGCTGTTATTCCATTTGCCGTTGATCTCAGCCTCGTCGCCGGGCTCTCCTATCCAAGTTGTCATTTACGAGACTCCCACCGACGGCGGCAGCTGGCTCCCGATCTGCACTCCCATTTTCTTAGACCTGGACGCGGGGGCAGCCGACCCCGGCGATTCTGTGCTTAGCGGGGGATCGCTGACGGGGAACTCCCCTGCGGGGGTCCCTTCCGGACTGACCCTCATGGTCAAGGATGCGTGGGGTAATCCAGTCGCGGTGGATGCTTCGGAGGTCGAGGTGCAACTGATGCCACTGTGAGCCCCCAACCCAACCGTAACCCTCAATAAACCAATAGTCTAAGTATCAGCATGTGCGTATCTACTCCCATGTGTCCACTCTATGTGTGGGGTAGTTTCTATATGATGGGATGCGGAAGGAGAGGTAATGGGCAGGTGAAAACCCTAATTTATAAACCAATGAAACAATTGTGTATTGCGAAGGAGATCATTAGTTGTATTTTATGCGACAAATGGTTGTCTCTCTGATCCTTACTCTCCACCCTTTTTGATATGTAGGCAACTTTCATTTCACGGTAGGGTGCCACCAGGGCGGAAATGTCGTATGAAATAAAAAAAGTGTAATTGGCGAGATATTCGTTAACCCGTTGTTGAGGTGCTCTGTGACGGAAAAGTGACGATTGGTGGATACTTTGTTTTGGATCGGCAGGTTTGGCGACGGTACTGTACCGCCGGTGATTGGCAGCGCCTTCAGTGGCGCGGAGCACACAACCGGGGAGGTGCTGCTCTCGTACACGGCCTCGCTGGCGGGAAACTACAGTTTGGTGGTGACGATTGGCGGAGAGCCATTCGGAGAGCCGACGGAGATTTCAGTGGTGGCGGGGCCGCTTGCGCTGGCGGCCACCCCCGCAACCGCTGACACTGTCGCCGTGACCGCGGGCGATGCGCCCCTTCAACTTCAAGCAACGGCAGTGGATGTGCACGGCAATGTGCGGCTCGACGACGAGTTAGAGCTGGAACTACGCATTGCTGTGGCACCACCGTCGTACTTGACCCCGGCCACCACATTAACGCATCCCGGTAACGGCTCTGCCGAGCTTCAGGTACGTCGCCCGTTCCGTCCCAAGTTCTGCTCATCTGTATCACAGTATTTTACCTACGCCTGCCTCGTGTTGCCCGTATAGGTCCGATACAGGCGTTTTCTTTTTGCTTTGGCGTCTGGCCACTTTTCCTTGCAGTCTCCAAGATATCAACAATGCAAATATGAATGTGTTTTAGAAAGCAACCATTCTAAATCGAAATGTTCAATCGAAGTGTGTTGACCAACTCAAATACTTACCGGCTGCCCCCTTTATGCTGAAATGTATTTTTTTTTCTCAATGCCAACGCCAGGTGGCCCTGTTCACGGCGGGAACATACCACTGGGCACTGTGGGCCAATAACTCGACAATCGTGCTGACCGGCCGCACAACGGTTCGCACCCTACTCCCCATGCGATCCTACAACACATCACCCGTAAGCAAGTATGCTACTCCTGCTTGCTAATCGAATTTCCAATATCCGTGGCCATGATTATGTGGGCAGGTTGAGGCGGGTCCTCTATCGACTGCGGGAAGCCGCTTCAGCGTCGCTCGTCGAGGAATTGCTGGCGAGCAGGTGCAGCTTTGGCTATATCGCTAATGTGCTATCGCCAGTAGCATGGCTCTTATGTGTATTTGTTTGTTCATCTACAGTATGTGTATTACCCTTGATAAATGTTTGTGTAATGCCGTGACGACACTCCGTGATGTAAGAATCCGTTGGTCCTGACCTTCCTCAGGCCGAGTTGCTGCTGTATGCTCTGGATGCCAATGGCAACGTTGCGAGCGCCGAAGGGATCTCTGTGGGTTTAGCCTACTTACCTCCGTCGGGCGACGCTTTTTACGGCCTCGATGGCGACGAGATCGTATCGACCGTGGTTTATGGGTTTGACGCCGCGAGCGACACGCTGTTGGTGGCGGAGGCGGTTGGGTGGGACTCCATCCGCCAAGCATACGTCTACGTGTTCCTGCCGACTCTCGCCGGCGACTTTTCTGTTGTTGTCACCAACGGTAATGCCACTTTATCAGAAGCAGAAACGTCTGCTACTTGAGATTCGCACACAAGGCTGTCTCGTCCCAATTGCAGCATGCAAACTTCCAATTGAGATTATAATGACAGGATTCGTGCACTGTGAATAAAGTCTGACTGAAAGGTTTGGAAATATTTTGTGAAGGGAAGCTCTTGTGTTTTACTGCAGTCTACAAAGCATGTGTTCATTTTTTGCATGATGCTTAGTTTGATGAAGTATGTACTTGTTTTTGAAATATTTTTGCAAATTCATTCCTTGTTGACGTTCTGCGTCTTTCTTCTTAAATGCATAATATTAGCTTGTTACATTTTTGTCTATCGCGATCATTTTCCACGTCCATCAGCGCTTTGTGATAGCAACTGTTATTTGTTGCTCCAGATGGAGAAGCGGTACCCGGAGAAGCAAGCTCGATGACCATCATGCCCGCTGCACTTGATCCCGCCACCTCGCGCCTCCTCCCCCCGCCTGCTCCTGCCGTCTTTGCCGCAGGTCAGCTCGTCACGCTGTGGGTTGAGGCTGCGGATCGGTGAGCCCGCACCCTTGCTCTTTCTTTAGCTCACACTCAAGACCTTGGCACAGATCCCAAGCCCGCCACCCCCGTTCCCGAAACCAATTGAGCGTAAACATTGTATCAAATAATTCCCTCGCCTGTTTTCCAAAGCTCGACTTATTTCAGAGTATCTTGCCTGGATTATTACACCGAGTAGCATTATAAACAGCGACCCCAATTAAGCGAAGAGCGTATACACCCAACGCGCTATCCGGACCATGTAAAGTAAGCGTCGTTGACTTGTGTTGGTGTATGGACTAATTGTGATCTCCGCTGTCGAAGTTTTGTGAATTCGACCCACCGTCGATGCGACACCAAAATGGACGGAAACAACTGCAAATGAGAACTGAGGTTTTCTTTCATCTTCCTTTACCGTTTATCAGTTTCTTCATGTGATGTGACAAAGTGACAATCTTCAGAGTCAATAAGATTTATCCTGAATTAGGCGTTGACGAGTTGGAGCCCCTACACCGTGTAGATAAAGTCAGCTCTAGTGATGGAGATGGTATCTATTTGACTTTACTATATTGATTGTCCGTGCAGGTTCGGCAACTCACTGCCAGCGAGCGTGGCGATGGAGCAGTTGGCGGGGCTGACATTAGCTCCCGCAACTGGGGTGGGGCTGCTTGAGGCCGTCGCACTGCCGGACAGCCCCCAGGCCGTCGCCATCCAGTTTCGCATCCTCTTAACTGGCACCTACCGTCTCACGGTCACTGACATACAGGGGACTCCAGTGCCAGGTATTGTCAAGCCCTCCCATGCCTTTTATTTCCCTTAGCATACATTTTTGCTGTTTATGATTAGGTGAGTTCCTATGTACCGCTGTCCTTGTTGTGGTGGTTGCATATGTTTTTTGTAATGAACGTTTGATGCGCTCGCTCGCTCGCAGGCTCGCCGCTGTCCGGGCTGACAGTCACAGGAGCTGCGGCTTCCCCCTCTTCTTCCACTCCAGCCGGAGCGGGCATGACCGCTGCGGAGAGTGGCGAATGGAATGACGTCAGCCTGCTGCTACGCGACCAGTACGGCAATTTGCTAGCACCAAGTATGTCGCCCCCGCCCTCTGACTGTACCCGGATATTTTGATATTCAATTCAGCTTCAATCAAAGTAAATGCTATAGCTATAAATGTCCATGCTATCGCTATAAGGGTTACGCTGTGCGTTTTTTCCGGCGTAGCCGATATTTGTGGACGTGACACGAATCATTGCAGAAATGTGCTTTCAGAACTTGAAACCGTTACTCTACCTGTAACCCCAAGATCGCGTGTATGAATTTGGCGTTCAGGTGCAGGGATGGTCGTCGAGTGGTCAGTGACTGGACCATCAGGCGTGGAAGTGGAGCCGATGACGATTGACGAGCAGGGCCGACTGTCGGGCCGCTTCCTCCCCTCCGCGCCCGGCGAGTACTCCGTGAATGTGCTGCTGGACGGGGAGCCACTGGCTGGGAGCCCCTTTCTCGTCGATGTTGGGGAGGGGCAGGTGTCGCCAAGCATGTGCGTGCCTGTCCCTTTCTTCGCAAAATCAGAAGAGCCTTCGAATCTTTACAGTATTATACGGGTGATTAGATTAAGTCGAGTATGAACGTGATCCATGTGACTAAGGACGGTTGTCTCATGACTATTTAGAAGAGAGAGGGTTGCTGAGCGGCTTTTAATGAATATGGCGTCTCGTCGCAGGTCGACAATCGAGGTTGTTCCCGGCTCGACTGCGGCGGACTCTATTATCGTCTACGTCACCGCCCGTGACGCTGCGGGCGGTCCCATCGTCAACCCCAACACCACATTTACGCTGGTCGGGACGGTCGCGGGGCCGGACCGCATACCTGTGCCCGTGGGCCCCTTTATCGCCACGCTGGACCCACAGTAAGTACCTCCTTGCGTTGACCACCTATCTAACACTATACAAAACCCAAACCAGCAGTGATAGCGAGAAATGGCACGGTTTTCATTTCCTTTTCCTTCGTGTTCCAGTCTCTTTTGAAATTTTGTCTAGTTATATGATTGATTTCCTCAAAATTTCGGCAGCTTTCAGGCATTGTGCATATTCTTCTGTGCGCTCAATCAACCTGTCATCGAACTTGTGTGATGATGGTGGTATTGGCGTTCCGTATTGCAGGACGGGGCGCTATGTGGCCGTCATACCGCCAGGCCTAGTGGGCGACCTTTCTTTGTCGGTTCTTTACGAAGGCACTCCTGTTGGACCATCCACCGGCGGCGAGTCTAGCAGTGGCGGCACTTCCGGCGTCGCCATCACTCGACCCCCGGCCGCTGCCTCGCCCACCGACTTCACCCTCTCTGGTGCCCTGCTCGCCAATTTCACGGCCGGCACCCCCCTGGATCTGGCCGTCGAGGCTCGCGACACCTTTGGGAATCTGCTCACCGAGTTGAATGCCACCGACGCTCTAGTGGTGATGTGGCGCCCCGCGGGCAGTCCGCCCGGCGGAGACGATGAGCGCGTCATGATGGCTGACCTTCTGAACGGAGTGGCGAGTTTGGAGAACCTGGTGGTGCGCATGACCCCCTGATTATAATCGGTCAAAGCATGTTCTATTTACTTGCCTCGTATTTAAGTTTTGTTTTCCATAATAAACGGAGTCTCGTTATCCCATCTTACCAACGACTAAAACTCCAAACTTTAGTTACGTAGATCGTATTTAGTGTTTAAAGAGCTTAGCTGAGAACGACCTTCGCTGCGACTGCAACGACAGTGTCTATATCTATCACAGTCGGCTGACTGTTTTGACAACTGTGGTGCGGAACAGATCGAAGGTGCTGGGGCGCTGGTGATGGAGGTTACTTTTATGGGCGAGCCGCTGCCAGGGAGTCCCTTTTCCCTGGCTTCCTCACCCGCTCAGCCTTCTGAAACTACGTCATCGTTTTCGCTTTCTGCGACTGAGGTCACCGCTGGAGGGGTGATGCCGCACCCTTGCGTTGTTGAAGAACATAATTAACATGCCACCCCGCCCTTTTCTTGCGATACATCGTCAACAGAACGTTTGACCTACACTATTTGTACGTCTGCGAAAGTATGGGTACTTGGTGTTGAGATTTCTCAAGAATGCATTTGAACCGTATCCGTGCAGACTCTCACAGCATCACTTTTCATCCGTGACGCATTTGGGAATTTGGTCGGCGACACCAACGCCGCCGCGGGGTTGTCAGTGATGGGAGACCCCGACTCCGGTGGACAGGTGTGGTTGCATGATGTCGCAAGCGAACAGCGCATGGCATTTCATTGCTTGACTGCGAATACTAGCACCGTCGGCATCTAGACAAAGAGAGTTTAACCCAGAAGGATGGGTTAGTTGGTGCAGTGGTTGATGTCTGACCTTCGTCGGTGACGGCATGTCAGATGATGACCGCTCCCACTATGGTGTTTGATCCGGAGAGCGGCGCCTTTGTGGGCTCATGGACCCCCATTATAGCAGGAAACTTTTCGATGCGTGCCACCTCCACGTCAACGCCGATGGTAAGACGCCCCTATTTGTTGTCATTTGAATTACCTTTCAGTACTTTGCAAAATGCACTTACTAGCCAAACATCGCCATAAGCACCGTTCTTATTTCTTGTAACAATTGAAATGAATTTGTCATTGAAGTGTTACACAAACACCACGCACGCGCGCGCATACACACTCTCAGACATATCAGATTGACACAGTTCCACTTTTGTTTCTCGCATGCGCTGTGCTATCTCATGCCTGTGCCTGACACTTTCACCCGTCGTGGCCCTGACTTGGCACATTTTCCTCCCTAGACCGATTGGGTGGACAGCGTGCTGGTTATGGCGGGCACCGCAACCGGCGGCCTGTCTCAGGTGGACGCGGCGCTGACGGCCGATGCAGGGGTTGCTGGGGAGCCGAAGCGTGTTGTCCTGCTTCTCCGCGATGCCTTTGGAAACCCTACCGAGCTCTTTAACCAAAGTGCCATGACTTTGGAAGTGGACGGGTGAGGGGCCAAATCCTCGCGACGAGTTAATTCGTTTTCGGAGCATCACTGTTGCTCTGAATTGTATCACCCAGAGCGACAATTGATGCACGGGTTTTTTATGCATTTGGACTTGCGAAGGGCGCCATGAAGGGTCTGTTTCATGACTACACCCCTCTTGTGCGTGTAGTGATTATGCGCAGGAGGGGTTCAGGTTTTACAGTTTTGTTGCTGACAGCCAATGAAACCAGGACGGCGTTGCGATACTAAATTCAGTTTATGATTGAACTTCCCTTTCTCGTCTGTTTGCGCAGGGTTGCGCAGGCCGACGGGGCCCTTATCTGGACTGCCCTGGAAGGCGACAGGGGTGGTTTGTGGGAGGCGTCACTTAACCTAACTGTCGCCTCAAATGAAACAGAGGTTGCGTTCAAGCTGGACGGAGTCCTTCTCCCTGGCAGCCCCTACATGTGAACCCCCTTCTCCCCAACATTTTATGCGCGACAAGCACTTTCTCTATATAGTTGGAGGGGGACACTAACGGTGGAATGTGGTGTGTAATGGATGAGCAGAATGGATGTTCAGCCGGGTGCCTTCTCTCCGGAAGCATCTCGCGTGCAGGCGCCCAGAGAAGTACAGGCGGGGGAGCCTCTTGAGGTGATTGGGCACCCGATAATTATAATCTTAGTATGATGAATGCGACACAGAGTAACTATGAAGTTTTTAAGCTTTAGTTGAGAGAATGTTGCATTCTTTTGGAAGCGATGCTCAACATGTTCACTGCTGCATGGAATTTCGCAGATCGTCATTCAACCTCGTGACGCGTTCGGCAACCCGATTTCCGAGCTGGCGAGTGGAGCCGAGTCGCTGAGTGTAGAATTTGAAATGCGGCTCCCTCCCGATATTCTGGGAGGCGGCTGGATGTCCGCGGGGTCTGCTCCCGCGGTGTGGACTGCCGACGGTGTGTACGTGGCACAGCTGCCATTCTACGCCATCCAAGACGAAGTTCGCGCGTCGATTGTCTACCGTAACAGCACCGCCGGGGGCGTGGGAAGTGTCGTGACGCTGCCGCTATCGGAAGACGACGGCGTCCAAGGCAACGATGACGGCTCGCTGTCCTTTGCGGTCGTGGCCAGCTTGGCGGTGGCGCCGAATAGATCCCTCGTCGGCCTCTTCCCAGACACCGTCACCGCCGGTGCTTGCCCACTTCTCGAACATCTCTTTTTGTGTTCACATCATTTCATGCCAAAATTTCTGCCAAGGAATGAAAAACACATTTAGTGTCAGACTTTGCCTATTTACTATTAGAGTATGTTCAAGGTTTAGTATGCCGATCTCCTAGGAAAGCCGGACTGCATTTTTACTTTATCTCCTTCGCACGACACTTATTGGCGCCAATAACTTACTGTGAGACGTGTTTAGCTGAATTCGTATATTCACAGCAGATGTGTCGTGATAGTCGATAAAATATTGATAAAGTTTTATTTTCTCTGCCCTAAGTACATTCATTATTTACCAGTTAGCAAGTTCAGCTTTCGTGAATTCAAAAATATTTTCAGCGCGGAGACAAAGTTCCACGCCAATACTGGTTTTGCTCATCTGATTGTCTTGTGCTCTTAGGCGAGGAGACTATTGCTGGGGTGTTCTCGTTGGACGAGTACGGCAACCCGACGGCCCTCCCGGAAAATGTCACCTACGAGGTCGCCCTGATGTTCATAAGCTCCAACACATCTGCTTCCGGTCCCACCGACGGAGGTGACGGCGACCAACCCGACGGCGAGTTTGACCTCCCTTGGGCGGTGGCGGAGTATGATCCAGGGCTACCCAATATCATTGGCAACACTGAAAGCGCTTACGGGTATCGATCCACTCGGCAGGTGTGTTCCAACCCTGCGCTTTTAAGCTGGCGGGTGAATGCAATCCTGCTCATGTCACGTAATAGTTTTCCTCTGAATGCGGTTTATGTATGAAGCACTTCATCTAGTAATGTTGTCTCTGATGTTTCCACCGTTTTGCCAAGAAATGTCATCGGGATATCTTCCTTTGTATTTCAAAAGTAAATACCGGATAATTTCCGATATTTGTGTATCAAGACGGTATTCATTTATGCACTTGATCTCGTTTTAACACTCTTGACAACACAGCGGGTTCATTACGACTGTATGGTTTAATCAAATTGGTATGAAGCGCTTGTTTCGTCTTCATGTGTGGCGGTTGGAGGAACTAAGAAAGTCCTGGTAACTCCATGCCAGGTCACGCGAGCGGGCGCTTATTTGGTGCTGTTACGAATGCTCGGCCTCGACCCGTCGGACACCACCCCGCTGCGCGTCACCACCGGCCGTGTGATGCGTGTGGTGCCTGCGGTAGCCGATGCCACTTTCAGCACAGCCGCGCTGACCTCACCGACGTCCATGATAGCGGGTGGTACACTCCACGCCGCGGTGGCCTCGAAGGATGTGTACGGGAACGAGGTAAGGATATACAACGTGCTGTACTATCCTTGGCAGGCATAAGGAAACCCTCATGTTCATTTCATTAACTTCACTCGCAGCAAGCCGCCATCCTACATCGTGATGTACGCTAACCACTGCGTAACGGCTGACGGTTCGCATAATTTGCTCGCAGGTTCCCACTGGCGGCGCTACTTTCGAAGCCGTGCTCCGCTATACTGACGGCGGTGTGGAGGAAGAGGCTCGGGTAGTGGCGCTGACGGACCTGCAGGGCGGTGGTTACCGGATGTCGGAGCGACTGACTCGTGCAGGGCCGCTTGAAATTACCATGCGTCTCAACGGCACCGATCTCCCAGGCACGCCCCCCTGGTTCCATAAGCAACGATGCGCCCTCAATGCCTTTGCGTGCTCAGCTTCCCTGCCATCCCATCCGAATACCACCACCTGTAAGCACAAACTGTGGTCAACGTCCGAGTTTTTATGGCCTTTGACTGTGCAACATCTTCACATGCAATGCCTTCTGGTGTAGTTGAGTTCCGAACTTTAACATGTAGGATGAATTTGACCTATAAAACCTCCCTCCGCCGTAATTTTACTCTTCCTTGCGACCTGCAGACATGCCGCTTGCAGTGGTGGTCGCCCCCGGGCCGTTATCCTTCCCGCACAGCGACCTCGCCGGCTCGGCACTCGACGCCGCAGGTGTCGGTGTCGGCGTAGAGGTGGAGTTGCTGTTCACTCCTCGAGATGTATTCCGAAACGCAGCCCCAGGCAAGCCCTGGCCCATCCTTTACTTCCATTGATAGCGCCACTGACGAGATGCGAATATCGTATAATGGTTCGGAAATACTTCAAATTTCTATAAAATTCAGCAAGTACATTTATCCATTCTTATTGACGAAATGATGTATTTTTCCACGCAGGTGGATTGGTCCAACTGTCAATGAGACTCTATACTGAGAATTCTACTGCCTCTAGCGGAGTCGAGTCTGCCTCTGGTGAGTACCTCGCATTCGAACTTGAATGGTCTTGATGTCTCATTTGCGATACCACCTTTTTGGGATGATACCACTTGCGACTCTCAGCTTTGAAGGGCGAATGAGATTGTGTTTCGACGGTTTGATTCTGCCATTTTGTGATTTCTTAACCAAAAAGCGCCCTCAGCGATACTGAAACCTAAAGGCCGCGAGAGATAGCCCGATGTTAATGAGACGTAAGATCGTTACCGTTCTTTTTAGCAAGTAACGTCACTGATTTAGTCGGTCCTGCAGAATTGCTGCTCACCAGCGGAGAGGAGCTGCTTCGTCGTGACCTGGAGCCCACCGCTTCGTCGATAACATTCTCATCAGGTGCGCGTTAGTAGTCACCTTGATTCTGGACATCGTCGCGTCATTCGAGTTCGGATATTAATACCACTGTCACTTCTTTCGGTGTGCAGGCATGTTCAGTCTTACCGTCTCTGGACGCTACCACATAGTCGTCCTTGAACAGCCCTTGGTCGGTGCTTTGACCAGTACCGCACCGAGCAACCTGGTGGTACTACCTGGCGCTCCTAGTCGTGCAAGTACTATGGTGCGACCCCCGAGTGTCAACGGTGAGCCTGTCGTGGGGCCGCTGGCGGATGAGTATGACCTCCAGGCGGGCGACAGCTTGACCCTCCAACTGCAGCTACGCGACGAATTTGACAACTCGATGCCATTGGACTCTGTTCTCGTACGCCCCCTTTACTGACACTGTGAACATGTGTGCAGACCACGAGCAGTTGCCGACATTGTTCGATTTTGAAACGGTCATTTGGGTCATGGAAATAGTTATTGGGTTTATCGTGGCTCTTAACATATACTATTAGTTAGGCCAGTGTGTCTGTAATTGTTTTACTATGTATTTCGCTGTGTAACTTATTTCTGAGTGGATTGAATGAAAATACTCGAGGCACATTCAGTCGATGGGTACGTGCTGGAGTGCAGCGTCACTTGTAATATTGCATCGGCTTTAATGCGCGATTGAAAAGTCGGATATCGCACACCTCTGTGTTGTCGCTCTGCAGGATGGGCCTCCGTCAGTCGTGGTGCAACCCGCCGGCACGCCGCTGCAGCGCCGGGCGCTGCTTGACACCGAGGTAAGTACCAGACGGTCTATTTATGTCATGATATTGTTTGAATTCGTCCCAAAATGAAATGCCCCTCCGCCCTACGTCCATTGGCATCTGGAGTCTTGCTGCTATATATTGTTACCGCGGTAGGTTGAAGCTTACATTTTTCCGCCATTTTTTGTCGTCGACTGCCGTAGGGGCAGCAGGCCTCTGCCGAGGTGTCGATTGTCCAGGAGACGGACGGGGAGTGGCTCGTGATTCGTGTGATGGCGTCTACCGCAATCGATTACATCGTTTCCGTCCCCCAGCTTGCACCTATAAGCGCCGACTGGGACCCGCTGCTCCGGGTCGTGGTTGGGCCGGCGCCATTGGACGTCGCCGCGACGCTCGTCACTGGCGGACCGCTGCGGACTGATGTGGCGCCCCCATTTTCTGCCCTTGTGACCCAGGTACCAGCACCCTCTGTTTTGACTGACACCTCACTTTTAATTGCTCTGCTACGACATGTGCGTTCTTAGACCCTTTGGTCCAAATGTATCATGTCGGTCTCTGGCTCCCGCACAATGGCGCGTCCATTTATATTTTCGTTTTTTTTTTGCTGTCAGGCGGGCAACGACGGGGGTGTTGAGCTGCAGGTCGAGCTGCGCGACTCGTACGGCAACCTTTTAGACACCGGTTTTCCGCGTTTGACCCTCACGAGTGAGGCGACTGGTGGCGGCGCCGCACCGCCGGGTATGGTGCCCACCCAGACGCTTGAACAGCAAGAAGACGGGAGCCACACACTTCGCCTTCAAGCCGATGTTGCTGGTACACCCCCCTCGGAACACCAGATGCAGCGTCCTTGTAAAGGATTAAGTTGATCCGAGGCTTTTGAGTGTTGAGACGAGGTGATTGGAATTCTGCGATAATCTGTGGATTGCTGATATTTTGCAACAAATGTATTCATTTCAGGCGAATACAGCATCGTCGTCGACGTCTGCACGGACGAGGCGCTGACAGATTGCGACGAGGGCGCCGTACCCGGCCTCGGCTCCCCTCTTCCTGCAAAGCTTCTTGTGCTGCCCGCCCCTGGCGCGGCGCCAGTTGTCACCAGCGTCCAGCCTCGAGCTGGGTCGCTGACCGGCGCCACTGCCGTCACCATCACCGGCCAAAACTTCTACCCGTCCAACACTATTCGGTCCGCCACGCTCTTCCCATGTCAATAATAATCACTGCTCTTGTCACCCTACCTCTGCAGGGCTATAGTTTGCGTACTATTTTTAATCGTATCTGCCTCCCCACAGTTATTCAATGAATCGACTTATTAGCAGATCGCTGATTCATTGAGTAATTGGTATTTTGCTTTCAATATCTACTTACTAATTTCGAATCGAAAGGTTTGTCGATGGAAAGGTTGCGCTCATTTTGAATCGTGGAACCCGCGCGCCATATAATCACTTTTACGCATTATGTGCCTGAACAGTGGCATGTCAGAATCAGTCGTTCGCTGCGCATATCATTTTTCTGTTACACACACATCAGACCAAGTAAGAACTAGGGCGTGGATGGGATGTAGCATAAACCCTAAAGCATGGCTTGGTCCCCAGTTGTTTCAGTGACAAATTCCAGGTTGCACGGTTTGTGAATTGACATGTTGTCTTTTGTTGCAGGTGTCGCTTTGGTGTTGAGTGGGTCGCGGCCTCCTTTCACCTGTTATTCCCCGCAGCGCCGCCTGGCCCCAACAACCCCGTCACTTCCATCCAGTGCCCAACGCCCACGATGCCCGGCAGCGGCGCGGTGAGCATGGGCCTGGAGCTGTCTTCCTGGGGCGAAGCGGCGGCGGCTGCGTTGGATGCCGATGGTGAGGAAATATTTGGACGGGTGGAAATGGAGGGCGAGCTGTTCACCTTCACTCCCCTTGGCGCCACCACGTTTCAGGTAATCGCAACGACACCACATTACAATGAATATGAAAATGCGATACACAATATGACTGTGTACTTGTAAACTTCTGTGAGATCAGATATTTCGACGCGCTGTATAGATAACGATTTTGCCCGCATTAGCTCTGCCTCCGTCCTTACATTCATTTTCGGCCAACAGTGAGAAGGGTTGCGGTTGGAAAAATATATCTGTAAATGGAGAAATTAGACGGCGTTGTGACTTTGCTTGCGCAGGCGATCTCTCTCGCCTGGCTGGACACGACCTCCCCCGCCCCACTCGGCCTGTCCGGGACCGCACTCGCCTTCAACACGGAGGACACGCCGCTGTGCCGCTTCACCGTGAACCCAGGCGGCGCAGAGCTCACTGTCGTGGCGAGCTTAGCGCCCGACAGCTTTTCGGATGCGGTGTGTGCAGCAGTGCCTGGTCCCCTCGCTGAGGGAGCCACCTTGACGCTGGCATACGCACCAAACGGGCGTGACTTTGTGGACACCGGCTTTCAGGTGCGACCCCCCTTCAGCACAGATCGTCTGGGACATTATCAAGAACCATCTCAATGACGGTTTGTCGGTGTCGAGAAAGAGCAACTCGCAAAGAATTGCACCTTCAGCGCGTTTTGTAGTATCAAAAATTAGTAAAGGGGCTGTAAGTGTTTTCTAGTGACATTATTGGGTTGTGATGCCTTTCTGCGAAGCTGTGACTGTCTTTTTGAAGTATTGTTCTCCTGATTGAACCGCATGTAACTGACGGGGCTTATGGGTGTGGCGCTTCAGCTGGTGGCGGTGGACGATTTCCCTCCCGAGGCAGAAGATGACTCAGCTGATGTGACCTTGGGGGCTGCCACTTTTGTGGACGTGCTCGCCAATGACCGCGTGGCCCACCTCCAACCAGCGCTGCAGGCCGTGCTGGTCCGACCGGCCGCATTTGGTGAAGCTGAGGTTGTGCAGGGCGGACCGGGCGCGCTACCTCGGCTGCGGTACACTGCCGGTCCTGCTTTTGTTTTGGAGGACAGCGTCGTGTACCAGGTCAGCGCTGGCTGGACCCTGCCAATTGATAACCAGTATATATGCGAAACTCGCTTATGAAGCAACTTGCGAATTATTTTGCCAAGACTTACCGTATCATGTCGATGCTTGTATGTAATTATGAGGTAGTATTTTTAAAACTCGATGGTTGCTCGTCGACTTGTACAGATGCAAGACGCGCTGTCTCGTACCGCCACGGCGACAGTCTACTTTCGTCTTTCACCTATCGCGCCGCTGCTAGAGTCGCCCGCCGCTGCGTGGCTCGGAGTGGAGGACGAGGCGGGCTTGGTTCCGCCGTATACCGTCGGTTTCAACAGCCCGCGCGTTGTGCTGACAGCGACGCTCACACCGAACGGTGGTCGCTTGATTGCACCGAATGAGAGCTCGTCGTTGATGACGGATGATATGGATAACGTGGTCGCCAACGGCACAGTCTCGCAGCTGAACGCCCTCTTCGGTGACCTCTCGTTCGAAGGATTTTCGGACCACAACGGAGCCGTCTCATTGGAGCTACAGGCAACCTCCCCTCTCCTTCACCTCCGTCGTCGGGAAATGTGACTCGTCTGCTGAAGAGATTATAAGAGTACAAGCTTGAGTTCTGAAAGCTAGAATACATCTGAGCCGATGTTCGGGGGATGACAATTACATTCTTTTCCTTGCAATCAGTGTTCCACCGACGGCTCTATTTCCTCTTTTGGTCTACTCCGCAACCTCCACACTTATTCCACTTGTTTTACATTCCTGGTTAAGGGTTTATGAGTCTGGAAGGATAACCTGCTGAATTTTACACACTTCACATACACGGGTTTTATGTTTTATTTTATTGTACGGCGTCGAGAATCTCACACCGGATTATCCTCGACGCTCTGCAGGTGTGTGGGCCGCTGGACCTCTGCACCAACGCCACCAAGTATGGATGGCTGCAGGCTGTGAACGATGCTCCCACCGTTACCGTCTCAGCCGCCAAGCTCGAATCTGCATCTGGTCAGCCTGCCTGCCTCCTCTCGCACCTCTGAGCACACACACACACACACACACACACACACACATACACACACACACACACACACACAATCATATACACACGCGCGTCTCGGCCCGCGCTCAGTCATACGATTTTTCACACACACACACACACACACACACACACACACACACACACACACAATCATATACGCACACACACACACACACACACAATCATATACACACGCGCGCGCGCGCGTTAATCGAACGCCTCGGCCCGCGCTCAGTCATACAATTTTTCACACACACACACACACACACTCACTCACACACACACACACACACACACACACACACACACACACACACGCACGCAATTGTGAATCCAGTTTCCTCATCTGACACTATTGGTGACTGGGCGAATTGCGTCACCGCTGTGCTCAGAGCGCGCATCATGCGTGGACGACACGGGTGCTTTGCTGAGAGGAGCTGACCTGGCGCTCACTTTGGGTGACCCCGACTCGCAAGATTGGCGCGCTGCCTACGCCGCCCTCCCCCTCCGAGTGATGCTCTCTTTCCCTACCGGCCGGCTACACCTCCCGCGCGCCCCGTCCGCCCTCCTTCCCGTGCTGAAGGCCCTCGACCCTCTGAACGCCACCGCCCTCAAGACAACCGCGACTTCAACCGGTCAGTGCACTCACGCGATACACCGACAAGAGCACCGGACTTACATGTTTGAATAACACCAACATTGCAATTTTACATATAACGCTAGCACACTCGTGATTCGCGGATGAGTGTGTGTAGCACTTCCTTGTCAAATTTAGGCTTATTTTGGAGTTTCTGATGTCGCCACTGTCCAACCTCGCTGAGCAAAGTATGCGTCAAAATATTTCTTAAACTAATTTTACATGTAATCTATTGATGTTTATTATTTATGACTGAGTTGTGCCATGTTGTTGCATTTAGGTGGGCAAGAGGGAGCATCGCAGCTGACCCTTTTACCAGTGGGCGCCGACAACTGGACTGCATTATTTCCTGGCGCTCCCTCCGCCGTGTTGTCAGAGGAAGGCGGCAGCGTGCTGGTGTTGGAAGGCCCGCTGGCGGCGCTCAACGCTGCGCTGCGGCAAACCGTCTGCTGCGCCCTCACTGACAGCACCGACGACGCGGAGTTGCAGGTGTGTGTGTCTCCTGACATCCCCCACCCCCCCCGCGCCGACGCCTAATGTTACTTGTGCCGTGCGGTGTCATGCCCTTATGTACCGTTATATCGTCTGCTGCTACAGGTTATCGTCAGTGACATGGGCAACTACGGCGAGGCTTCTGTCACCTGGCAAGGCACCGGCTTGCAGCTGCTCGACATCCAACGGCAAGCGGCCCTGTCTGTTTTGCAGCGCTGTCTCACCGTGCAATGAAGAGCGCGTGCAATACAAAGAGTGTTTGTGACGTGTTATTCAACGAGGTGATGGATTTGTGGGGGCTCAAGCGAAGAGCCCGGGCATAGGCTCTCATAAAAAGGGAATAAAGAAAAGGATATGGAAATTCATCAATGCGCTCGTAGATAGGTGTCCTTGCCATTCCTTACCTATGATATTTTGCTTGCCTCTCCTCTACGCGCAGGCGGGTTCTGTGCTTGTTCGACCAATTCTTTGTCATTCTAGTTTTGGGAGCGTTCCGCCTCGGATATTATATGTAACGATATCGCTCAGTCGCCGATGGACCATCGATGGCGGGTACCTTTAGAAACATTGTCAACTAGAGACTTAGTTTCTGGCGGTCTTGCATACAAACAGGAACGCTACTTTGGAAGAGGACTTCCCGGGGAGCGGCAACGCAACCGGAGAGGCAGTCGTCCCGCTCATCGTTGCACAGGCCATCCAGCTCTCCTCCCCGCAGATTCAGTCCGACGGCAACTCGGGCGGCGGGTCGAGTGTGGCGCTGCCCGCCGCACTCGGCGTTTTGGGCTTCCTCTTGCTGGTGATCATCTGCACAGCGGCCATCCTGTGCCTCCTCCGCCGTAGAAACAAGCAACTCAACCAAAACCCAAGGTGCTGCTGCCCACCTCCGCTGCTCGGAAACCAGAAACGCTCGCGTTGTGGCGTATATTAAATTCAATACTAACCTCGTCGCTGATCATCGTATACTCCGTACGAGTAACTTAAAGAAACTATTCGCCGGCATCGAAGCTTTTGTTTCCCCTGTTTACAACTGCAGTGCTCGAATTCGCACTCCACGGTGTCGGCTAACGATGGTCTTCGTTATGTTTCCGACCAGCTTATATACACTGAAAATGCAAATTATATAGGTTTTTTATTAAAGAGCAACTAGACATGTGTCTCAGATATATCTTTCACGATGCTGTCGTATGCACATGGGGCGGTGTCCGCTGTCTTTGTTCATTTTGGGGCTTGATTCTAACGGCTCGTGACGCGGGGCTCCGTCCAGCGGCGAGATCGGCGACGCCCCCAAACAGTGGCGCAACATCTGGAACGTCGTCTCGTCGGTGTCCCTTCGCAGCCCTACTTTCAAGCCCCGCACCAAAAGTATGCCCTTCCAAACCCGCATCTCTCCTGAGTGACATTGAAGGCGTTGCGGCAACCCAGCAGTGTATCGTTGCTTGTATCGTGACATCGATCCGCTCTTGCGATTGTCATCGAAAATGTTATATCCGCTCAAAACAATATGTATTATGTATCACCGTAAGCCCTTACTTGTCGATATGTTCAGGGTATCCATTCCACGAGGGCGGCGCTTCGTCTTCTACAACCCGCCCCCGCAACGTCGACAGCTACATCACCAACACGCTGTACGACGTTGGCGGCGAGGACTGATTGCGTCAACGCCAGTGGATGCTTTCCCCCATCAATGTATTTCGTTGTTCCCCCAGCAAAAACAGAAAACGGTTGTGAATTTGAGTTCGAGTTTCGAATTGAACATGTTGCTGTGATCGCTTATTATTGTTATTGAAAATGCCTCACTAGACACTGTGTCCAATTGAGGAGGCTTTGTTGAATTGGCGGCTACTTGATTGGCCCCGAATTGTAAAGATCGTATTCTGTCTCTGGAACTCCCTATTTGTCTTGTTGATGTGCTGCCGGATGTGTGTTTGTTAAGCATTGGACCTCATGTGCTTCAATATTGCCTTTTCGAAGCATCTGGCTCAGTCCACCAAATGTTGTTTTTCCATAAGCGTCGCTGCACCCGCCCTTTGTGAAGGTCCCGTCCCAAAATGGTTTGTTCTGCACTATATTATTCGCATGCTTGTCGTACAACCTACTACAGTCCTCCATAAAAGTCCGGACATGGATAATGTTAAATATAAGCTAGTCAAGAACACGCGCCCGTGTCAAGCACGACGACACCCAGGTACCACCCAAGTGTAGTAGAGCCGGGAACCAACTTGGTTGTTTGGGACACATCGCGTTGACGGTGGTGCTTGGAATGATTGCGTAGTATGTACGTGTGTCAACCCCACGCGCGGCACACGTCAAGGAATCGTGCTTGTAAATCAGTGGGAATGAAGAATTGGTAAACATGTATCGACAAATCCGCACATATCGGCGCCCGCCGGCGGCGTAGCGGCGGCGGCCCCGGAGGGGGGTGTGCTCGCAACCCCGTCGGCATCCCCTCACCTCCCCGTGGTGGGCGTTGGAAACCCCGTAGCCGTGCCATGCTTGGCACGGTAGGGAGCTAAGAGGGCCGACAACACAGTCCGCGCGACTCGCAGTTGTCGGGAAAGGCCATGTACATAAAGATTTTTGAAAAAATAAAATTTCTGCTCGCTACCGGCGGGAAGATCTCTTGCTCGGCCTCTCCGATATGATTTTTCAAGACTAGATACTACTAAGAAGATACCGTCACATTTGGGGGGGGGGGGGGGGGGGGGGGGGGGGGGGGGGCATGTATCTTCATGAGTGTGTGGCGGAGACCGGAGAGAAGGGTACGGACGGATTAGCGGTGGGTTAAGGGTGTTGGAGATGGCGGTGAAAAGCCGGGAAGCAACGCTGGGGGATGAGGATGGCGCTCGCTCGACGTGAGGAGACTCGTCGACGTCGACCAGCTTCGTCACATCGAGCCGGCCGAAAGGGGGGAGCACGATAACAACACCGAGGAGGATTGTCGCGTCGGGAGGAGCGGCGAAGTCTCGCGGCGGGGTGATCCGCAAGATCAGCCGCCGCCGGAAAACCCGGCACGGAGAGTTTGAATAATTTCCGCACCCCCGCGGCCTTTTTGGATCCGGGCATTGCGACCGTGCACTTCCCCACCGTTACCCGCGCTATCGCTACGCACACCTAGCATTAAAGAGTGCGAGCACGGATAAGCGTGGATGAGGCTCGCACTCGAAACAAGGGTGCTCGATGGACGCGCAAACGGTGGGTGGAGGGTAAGATCGCTGGCTGATTTTTCAGAAAGGTACCCGGGTACTAGCACAAAAAAAGCCGGGGAAAACTTTTCAGCGGCGGCAAGAGCTCTACCTCTTTTTGTCAGGCTGTCTCCGTCCCCCCCACCTGCCCTCGAGGTGACGGGGGACCTCGATTAGGAGGAAAAGTCGCGACCGGAGGAGCGGCTACGACCTTGGAAAGGGGCTTAAGGGATGCGACGGCGGGATCGAAGAGCAACCGCGTGAGGAGGGGTTTTTCGCTAGCCTTTCTCCTCCTTTCTCCGGCAAGACCAAAGTCACGCGGGAGCTAGATTAGGCTGGCCCGTCGTCCCTCCCGAACGCCGAACGGCCTCGGCCGGTCGGCACCCCGGTTCGGTGGGAGCGGGCTGTGAATCGGGAAGGTCGAGCAGTATCATTTTGCATTTGTTCACAAGATTTATTTTTCGATCTGTTTTTTATTACAAAATCATGTCCGTTGTTACTGCCTAGGCGGAGGGACTGTGGCAATTACTGCGGTTGATATCACTTTTAACCTCCGAGGAACGTCGGCACACATTGCAGATAGGTGTGTCGATAGGTGTACCTTGTCAAAGAGTACCCGGTATAATCGTTATAGTAAGTGTCCTAGATGGCAGAGTATTGATGAATATTAGAGAACCTTCGGTCCAGTTAGCCGATAATTGTTGTAATATAATTTCAATTTCAATTTCCGCGCAAATCGTCTCATGAGGTGAGCCGGACTCGACGGGTGCTCCTTGCCAAGTACTTAACCACAAAAACATATGCCTTGGATGCGCATTGAAAAGGTGCGTCTTACGGTACCTCTTTCAAAAGGCTTTGAGCTCATTTATGTAAGGTATTGCCGGTTGAACATCGTGGCCGAACGCGGCTTGCCCTTGGGTTGTGCGCATTACGGTGATGAGTCTACATATGCGATTTCGTACGTTTACCCCACAGTGGCATGCCTTGCAACCCCCCCTCCGTCGCCAATGCATCATATTTGCCCGACCGTCGCACAATCATTCCTATTGCGGCGCTTTGAGCCCCTTACTCTTCTCGTCATCTATCCGGCACGGCGGCTGTTTGAGAGAGCGTGTCGCACGGGTACGAACGCGATAACCTCAAGTACGCAAGCCCGGCAGTGCTCGAATTTGCCCCCCGTATTTGTCGGCGCAATATATTTTGGGCGCCAGACAATTTGACAAGATTCGTGAATGAAATCGACGCATGGATATGTTTTCCACATCCCCAGGCTCGAAATCATGTCCGGACTTTTGTGGAGGAGTGTTAGACGTTTTTTTATATTCCCAAGCAATTGTGGGAGACAGCGAAACTTGGCGAAATTCAACGGGAAGTCGTCAAAACTTTACTCTCCGCAGCCGAGACCGTCAATCGCGCCCATGCGCTGTCGTTTCCACTTGTCGACCTTAATGCTCACGTCGGTGCCTCTTTTTGGTAACCCTCTGCCGCTATGGTCGCAAGCCGTTGGCGCCTCGTCCACAGAGCCGAACGGCTTAGCAGCGATTTTAAGGACGCGCAAGAGAACAAAACAACCGTGAGGGTTGTCGAGAAGTAGTGCCGGCGCGCTGAATCTACCGTGACAGTCGACGACGCGCCTAGGGCGGCAAGGCCCCGGGCGCCTTTGGCGTTCGTAAAAGCCATTCGCCATCTGAATGAGGGTATAAAGCGCGGTAAACAATGCCCCTTACTTGTCGAAATAGTAGAGGCTGGGAGTGACCATGATTGTCGAGACGATCCTATGGTACCAAAACACGTACTTAGCGCACCAAATGCGACCGAGGCAGACAATCAAGCTCATGCGCGCACGGCTGTGCTTTGCAAAGCAATGGGTGCGGAAGTCATGGCACAACGTGGTTGTGACATACAGCAAGTACTTTTCGCTGTCCAATAAGGGGCATGGGAACAAGGAGTGCGTGCTTTCTGAGGATGGACTGCCAAACAAGTATCACATCAAAACCATCTTTAGCGTACACGTGTATGGTGGGGTTAGCAAGCATGGCAGGACACCTTTGTTTCTGTCAGTGGGGAGCAACGCTGCCAAGGCAAAAAGTAAGTGGGTAGTTGGCGAGTTATCTCACACTGTTGCAGGAGCACTTGATACCCGCTTGTGAGGCTTTGACTGAGGCGGCGCCCGCCGGCAACGCAGCGGCGGCGGCCCCGTCGGCACTCGGCCTCACCTCCTCGTGATGAGCGCTTATATCCCTATAGCCGTGCCAATCCTAGCACGGTTGGGGGCTGGGCGGGATGACTGCGGCGGCTGCGATCCGTAGAATCATCCGTGGAACTGTCGCGAAACCTCAGTACGGCGGGCTTTTAAAGATATCATTTGTACACGAGCCCCAATACCTCCCGCTCGGCTAGTCCGATACTAAAATTGAAATTATTTACAGCATGTACCGGTAAAAACCGGCTGCTGTCTCTAGGCCCTCCCAACCATGCCATATACAATAAACTTATAAGTTAATGCTGGACCGCGAGCCGCGTAGATCTAGCCTCTCCAAAGGGTGTTGGGGGGAGGTGAAATTGAAATTGAAAATGTTTACAACACATAACGTACGCGCCGGTTGCTGTCTCTGGGCCCTCCAAACAAGCCATGTAGAAAACGTATAAGTCAGGGTTGGACCGTTAACCGCCTGAATTAAACCTCTCCAAATGACCGTGGAGGTTTTACTCCACCCCCGCGGGGAGTGTGTCGTGCGTGATGGTTATATATGTCAGTTAGAGGCGGGTGTGGGTGCCAAAAGCGAAGGTGCGTCGTGTGGTCGTGCAAGACTTGATGAGGTAGATGAGAAGAGATGGCGCCGCTATTGGACGGTGTGCAAGTGGAGTTGTGCTAGGATGCATTATGTGTCGAGTCGGGTTTTTGAGATGAGTTTGTCAGGTGGGCTAGTGCGGAGGGTGACAAGGGAGGTTAGGCTGGCAATGGTGGATGTGTGGGGTGTGCCCGTGCGACTCATGACGATGGGAAGAATGTCGACGTCAGTACACGGCCCCTGTTGGCGAATGGCAATGGTG